>APFE031486867.1:99887-114554 GCA_000404065.3 Pinus taeda
TCTTGCATGTTCGACTTCGACTCCCATATTCGCATGCTTGAACTTGTACTTTGTTTGGGTCGAGATGGAGCGCAAGACCCTGGATTTTGTCTGTTGAGATCTCGGTTGCGATTTTGTGGATTATTATGATCATTACATGACTCATTCACTGAATGGTTGCGACCATGCCTGAGTCTACTTATCGATCCTTACTGGATGGCTGCGCCCATACCTTGGATCTAGATTTTTATGTACTCTGCTATGGATGGCTACGCCCATACCACATACATCATGTACTTGAGATATCAGTTGTACTTCTCCACGCAGGTTCTCCGGTGGCAGTGTTTTCGGTTGGCCATGTTCTTGTAAAGCATTTCACCCCTCTCTCTCTCTCGGGCCTCATGCTTTAGGGGGCATCTGTTACACAGTAATTTGTCACCGTCCCTGTTACCCCTTCTCCCGCACCTTGGAGGAATCGTCCTGGGACCTGTGAGAAGTGACATGACCTGGAAACACTTGCATTGTATTCCCCTAGACATGAACTTCATATGCCCTTAAGACACCTTCTGCAAAATACCCATAAAAATAGCCCTTTTTCCATTGGCGCGGTTCCACTGTGTATCACTTGCGGCAAAGGGGGAAATCCTCCAAAGATGGCGCGCCAACTGGCGCTCTGTCTCAGAGTCGCACTCGCGCGAGCCCAGTTGGGTAAAGTTTTTAACAAACCAACTTATGAAGGTTCTTCCTAACCTATTCATGAACTGATTCCATCTTGAGTTGGTTCAGTTTGGCTCCGAATCTCCATAGAAGGGAAGTAGTTATCCACCTCTCATGGAAGCTTCTTAGTGATAAAGCCAATCCCATGAATCTTGTGGATGATCCTAACCCCTTCTCCTCTATCTATAAAAGCTTGTCCTTTTTCCTTTGACAAGCTAGTTAGTAGTTCTAGTCTCCAAGTTCCAAATTCCAAGTCCCAAAGTCTGAGAATTGCTAAGCTCATGCTACAAGAAGCCTTCTTCATCCCCATAAGGCTAAATCTAAAGTGAGGAGATTCTTTTCCAAGTAACCAAGGAGAGAGAGGCGTGTTCCCCATTCCCAACAAGCTTTGTAAGGCATGTGCTGCTGATCACCTAGCCAAAGGAGGATTTGACATCAGAACTATGGTTGTATTCTTCTTTGTTTATCAATAATAATAGATGACTATCATTATGGTTCCACTCTTATTGTCTTTATACTGATGATTGAGTTATATCCTTTCTGACTGATATATAGTTGCATCTATTGGATTTTATGCTTGTATTTGTGTCATTCTTTGCATGTGCAGGTGTCCGTTCACGAGGAACGTGGGGATCGTGACCAGCCGGAGCAAAGGAACGGGAGCGACGACTCTTCTACAAGTACTAGCGTTGGAATCTAGGTAGGCCCTCATCATCGGTCTTTAATTTGCAATTAGGGAGCTGAGTTTTACCGTTGTTTGATTGTTGCTAGACCCCATTTGGGCTAGTAGGGATCGCCTCTGTCCGCAGAGGGGATTTACCTCCACAACACACCCAAAAGTTTTCTAATCCTTCCACCTTGCAAATTCAGCTTGAGTTTTCCACAACCAGCGATTCTATCGCCTATCATCCCCTAAGAAGACATCACCACCATCATATTTCTCATACTTGCGGAGCCACTCTCTATGGGGAGTGAAGTGAAAGGATGCACCTGATTCAATCAACCATGCCTCATGATCTACATGTGTACTTGAAGAAGAAGCCAAGTACACATCCTCACCTTCATCTAAATTGGTTTTTGTCTCTGTAGAAGGAGAATGATCAAATCTCTTTCCTTTCTCAGGAGCTTTAGATTTACATTCCCTTTTGAAGTGCCCTTCCTTTCTGCATTTCATGCACGCCTTTATAGGTTTTCCTGGAGATTTAGATCTCCCACTCGAGGACTTATTTTTGTTTCTGTTCTAGGACTGTCCTCATACAAACAAGGCATCACCATTCTGACCCTCCATATTTTTCCGTATCATCTCCTCTTACGGCAAGGATGAGATTATTTCATCAAACTACAAGGTAGTTGCATTGCTACCTATTGTAACAACCAAACTATTCCAGAAATATGGACACAACAAACTGATGCACTTATCTTCATCTAAAATTTTAATATCAACAGATAATAACTGGATTATCACAATATTAAAGGAATTTAGATGCTCTATCATTGAGTCTCCATCTTTCATCCTTAGGTTATACAGCTTTTTCTTTAAGAGTAGTTTATTCACTAGAGACTTAGATTGGTACAAATTCCCTAACTTTTCCCACAAAGCCTTCACCGAAGCTTCCCCTAATACATTCTGTTATACTAAGTCTGAGGTACACAATAATATTGTGCTCTTTGCCTTCCAATCCAACTTCTCCCAGTCTTCAGCTAACATTGTTATTGGTTTAGTACCTAGATCTATCGTGATCCACTGATCTTTATCCACTAGCAGATCCTCCATCTTGGTTTTCCACAACTCAAAATTCTGACCATTAAATTTCTCGATCTCTATGTTTCCACTGCTCACCATCTTCTTTCACCAAAAGAATCAATCCCGCAGATCTCCCACTGAACAGGGTCTACCACAAGCTCGAGAAAAACCCTTCGGCAACAAAGGCGTCCCCTTGAAGCCGAAACAACTTTGATACCAAATGTAGGTTTTAACCCCGTACAGAAATTACCTACAAACCAATTCTTAAAAGTAAATTATAAACAATGGCAGGAGCATAAAACATAAAACCGATATACACAGAGATTTTCCCTAGATCCCAAAACTGTGACTACTAGATTGATTTTTCATTAAATTCATTTTAATGTTAAAATACATATATATACATGTTGAAGCATCCATAAACCCCAATCCATTAACTTTGGATTAGAACATAACTGTAGTTCCCTTGGCCAGATCTAAAAAATACCATGGACAAAAAACCATCATGCCCAAAACCATGTGCAAAACCATGCACAAAACCATAGGTAGGTCTGCCCACCTAATATAGAGTCCAAAAATAAATTCTCAAGGCATTGCCCCAAACCCGGTGCAGGGGGGTTACGGCCCCCCCTATTACGACCGGCACAACATACAAGTTGGGCTACCCCCCCCTACACATGGGGTAGTCATGGAAAGTGTCTTTTTTAACCCTGGACAAAAATTACCTGCATATGAATTCTAAAAAATAGAAAATAAACAATGGCGAGAGCATAAAACAAAAAACAAAAATACACAGAGATTTTCCCCTGGATCCCAAAACCAAGACTACCAAATTGATTTTTTTATTATGTTCCTTTGAATGTTACAATACATATGTGTGTGTGTGTGTGTGTGTGTTGAAGCGTCCATAAACCCCAATCCATTAACCCTATATTATAACATAATCGTAGTTACCTTGACCGAATCTACAAAATACCATGGACAAAAAACCATCATTCCCAAAACCATGTACTAAATCCATGCACAAAACCATAGGTAGGTCCTCCCACCTAATATAGGGTCCAAAAAATATAACACAACCCAACATTATCCCACTTGTTGTTTTCTTTCCACATGGAGCCACAGGATAGCTTAGTCATTGATCCAGCCCTGCAACGTCCATTGTTTCTCTACACCAAGAGAACTTCTTAGTGCTCAGAAACTTTGTCATGTATCTAAAGTATTCTTCAAAGTGTCCACCTTTACCAGCGGCACCTTTTTTCCTCAACCATATCCTTCACAAAGTGAGACTAAACATCAATGTGCTTTGTCTTTGAATGATAAGCAGGGGTTTTTTCCAAGAAAATTGCACTCTGGCTGTCACATTCTATCCATGTAGCTCACTATACTAACGCCATACTTGAACACAATCTCTGCAACCAAATTGCTTCCTTGCTTTCATGAGTGGCTGCCATGTATTATGCCTTTGTAGTTGAAAGTGCCACTACAGACTGTCTCTTACTCATCCAACTGGATGCACCTCCGAATAGGTTAAACACATAGCCACTTGTAGATATTCTCTGATCTGGATCTATCTGCAACAACAAAGTCATGGATGTCCAAAACTCTGTCCAATTCTGGTCTTCCTTGGTAGCACAAACCATAATCACTAGTGCCACGCAAATACCTAAAAACCCGCTTCACTGTTGTCCAATGCTCCTTCCCTGGTTTTGACATAAGCCTGTTGAATACTCCCACTGCATGTGCAATGTCTTGTCTGGTATAGACCATTTCATACATCAAGCTACTGAGTGCACTTGCATATGGAACATGGGACATGTCCTCTTCCTCTTCTTGTGTCTTGGGACATTGTTAGTAGATAACTTTACACCTATAGGAATAGGAACCTTCATCAGTTTATTATCCTTCATATTAAACCTCTGTGGTATTGTCTCGACATACTTTGTTTGGTTTAACCAGAGCTTCCTCTTTGCCCGATCTCATTTAATTTGCATGCCCAAAATATAGTTTGTAGCACCAAGATCTTTCATGTCCAATTTGGAGGACAATTGGTTCTTCAAATCCTGGATAATTTCTTTGTCATTTCCAATCAACAACATATCATCCACATACAAGACCAGATAAATAACATGGTCACTAACTAATTTAAATACACACAGTGATCTTCTTTTCTTCTGGTGAAGCCAAGTCCCCATATAAATGTACCAAATTTCTGATACCACATCCTTGGTCACTATTTTTAAACCATCTAAAGACTTTTGTAACTTCCATACCAATTCTTTCTTACCCTTCACTGCAAAGCCTTCAAGTTGCTTCATGTAGATCTCTTCTTCTAGATCCCTGTGAAGAAATGTTGTCTTCACATCCATCCGTTCTACCTCAAAATCAAAAGATGCAGCAACAGATAAAAGTAATCTAATAGAAGCTACCTTGGCAACAGAAGAAAAAATATCACCAAAATCAATTCCTGACACCCGGGAATAACCTTTTTCTACCAACTGAGCTTTGTATTTCTCCACATTTCCTTATGCATTCATTTTCTTCTTAAACACCCATTTGTTGCTAATGTGTTTCCTTCCAACTGACAACTCCACCAAATCTCAAGCCTCAGTTTTGTGCAAAGATGCCATTTCATCAACCATGGCCTCTTTCTAGAGTTTTTCGTCCTCTAAATCTATTGCTTCCCTCACATTTATGGGATCATCATCAGTAATAGATAAAGAAAAATTTGAATAGAAATCAGATTGACTATACCTTTCTGGTTGTCTTCTTTCTCAAACTGATCTTCTCACAGCTAGAGTTTGTGGCTCTTCATCTTTTGATTCCTCTTCTATTGTAGAGTCTGATTCTTCCTCCTTTAGCTCAAACTTTATCTTCTCAAGTTCCTTTGGTAGGACTTCATGTTTAATAACATCTTTCACCTCTCTAAACACCACATCTCGGTTGTATAAAACATTCCTTGTTTTTTGGTTCCAAAGCTTATAACCTTTTAAACCATCCTTATCACCAATAAAGATGAACCTTTTATATTTACTATCCAACTTTGTTCTTTTCTCCTTTGGAACATGTACATATGCATCACATCCAAATACCCTCAGATGTAAAAGAGAAGGTTTCTTACCAGTCCATACCTCTTGTGGAGTCTTATCCTCCAATGTTAATGAAGGTGATCTGTTGACTAGGTGACATGCAGTCTCTACCGCCTCTGCGTAGAATTCTTGTTCTAACCCGTCACCATTGAGCATACTTCTCTCCCTTTCCATCAATGTCTTGTTCATTCTTTTTGCAACTCCATATTGTTGAGGTGTGTATGGAGTAGTCTTCTTCCATGCTATACCACACTCTTATAGAACTCTTCAAATTCCTTCTTTCAAAACTCTCCACCGTTATCTATCATCAGCACTTTTATCTTCTTCTGTGTTTGGTTTTCCACTAAAGCCTTAAATTCTTTAAACCTGTCAAAGACTTCAAATTTCTTCTGGAGGAGATATATCCATGTATTCCTTGAGAACTCATCTATAAATGATACATAGTACATAGAGTTATCCAGTGATGGAACCAACACAGTTCCAAACACAACACTGTGCACAAACTCTAATATCTATTTTTCCCTCTTCGCACCAGATGGGAAACTCACCCGATTCTACTTCCCATATACACAATTTTCACAAAAATAAAAATAAGAGAGAAATTAGACATACCTTCTACCATACCATTACCATGAAGTATTCGAAGGCCTTCTCTCCAATATTTCCAAGCCTTTGATGCCATAATATGGTATTTTCTCCATAAACCACTAGATTTTATGTTCCACTTTTAGGAACCACAGAATTGTTGCACCCAACAATAAAAGTGCTACCTTGAAGCTTGTACAGACTTCCAATCCAAACTCCCTGCATCAATACCAGTGATCCTCGAGCCATATTGCGAGTATCTTTCTCGAACACTATTTTTTCACCTACATCATCCAACTTGCTTATAGAAATCAAATTTCTAGCCAATGCAGGAACATGCAGAACAACTGGAAATATTCAAATCCTTCCACCTTGCAACTTCAACTTGACTTTTCTGCGACCAATGATTCTAGCCTTCTTATCATCCCCTAAGAAGAAATCACCACCATCATAATTCTCATACTCGCAAAACCACTCTCTATGAGGAGTGAAGTGAAAGGATGCACCTGAGTTAATCAACCACGCCTCATGATCTACTTGTGTAATTGAAGTGGAATCCAAATACACATACCCACCTTCATCTGAGGTGGTTTTAGCCTTTGTAGAAGGGGCATCATTAGATCTATTTCCTTTCTCATGAGCTTTATATTTACAATCCGTTTTGAAGTGCCCTTCCTTTCCGCATTTCCATCACACCTTTATAGGTTTTCCTAGAGAATTAGATCTTCCTCTAGATTTATATCTCCCACTCGATGACTTATTTTGTTTCTATTCTAGGACCGTCCTCGTACAGACAAGTAATCACCATTCTGGCCCTCCATATTTTTCCATCTCATCTCCTCTGAGAGCAAGGATGAGACCATTTCATAAAATTGCAAGGCAGTTGCATTGCTACCTATTGCAACAACTAGACTATCCCACGAATCTAGTAGAGAACACAACAAACTGATGCACTTATCTTCATCTAAAATTTTAATATCAACAGATAATAATTGTCTTACCACAATATTAAATGTGTTCATATGCTCTGTCACCGAGTCTCTATCTTTCATCTTCAATTTATACAACTTTTTCCATAGGAACAATTTATTTACCAAAGACTTAGATTGGTACAAAGTCCCTAACTTTTCCCACAAATTCTCTACCAAAGCTTCCCTTCATACATTCAGCAATACTGAATCTAAGACACACAATCATATTGTGATCTTTGCCTTCGAATCCAACTTCGCCCAATCTTCAGCTAACATTGTTTTTGGTTTAGTACCCGGATCTACCGCAATCCACTGATCTTTATCCACTAGTAGATCCTCCATCTTGAGTTTCCACAACTCAAAACTCTAACCATTAAATTTCTCAATTTGTATCTTTCCACTGCTTGCCATCTTCTTTCACCACAAGAATCAATCCCATATATCTCCCACTAAACAAGGTCTACCATAGGCCCGAGAAAAACCACTCAGTAGAAAAGGCATCCCTTCGAAGCCAAAACAGCTCTGATACCAAATGTAGGTTTTAAACCTGTATAGAAATTGTCTACATACGAATTCTAAAAAATAGAAAATAAAAAATGGTGAGAGCATAAAACATAAGACAGGTATACATAGATATTTTCCCCTAGATCCCAAAAACAGGACTACTAGATTGATTTTTTCATTATGTTCCTTTTAGTGTTACAATACATATATATACATGTCGAAGCATCTATAAACCCCAATCCATTAACCATGGATTAGAGCATAACCGTAGTTCTCTTGACCTGATATACAAAATACCATCGATAGAAAACCAGCATGCCCAAAACCATGTGCTAAATCCATGAACAAAACCATAGATAGGTCTGCCCACCTAATATAAGGTGCAAAAAATACAACACAACCCAACATTCTCCCACTTGTTTTCTTTAGGGGGCCACAAGAGAGCTTAGTCATTTATCCAGCCCTGCAATGCCCATTGTTTCTCTACACCAAGAGAACTTCTCAGAGCTCACAGATTTTTTCAATGCATCTGCAGTATTCTTCGAAGTGTCCACCTTTACCAGCAACACCTTTTTGTCATCAACCATATCCCTCACAAAGTGATAATGAACATCAATGTGCCTTGTCTTTAAATGATAAGCAAGGTTCTTTGCCAGGAAAATTGCACTTTGGCTGTCATAATCTATCCTTATAGCTCGTTGTACTAATCCCATACTTGAACACAATCTCTACAACAAAACTTCTTCTTTGCTTGCATGAGTGGCTACCATGTATTCTGCAAGTTCCACTACAGACTGTCTCTTACTCATCCAACTGATAGCACCTCCAAATAGGTTAAACACATACCCACTTGTAGATGAGAAGATCTGTCTGCATCAACAAAGCCATGGATGTCCAAAACTATGTCCAATCTCGGTCTTCCTTGGTATCACAAACCATAATCACTAGTGCCACACAAATACCTTAAAACTCGCTTCATTGTTGTCCAATGCACCTTCCCTGGTTTTGACATAAACCTGCTCAATACTCTCAATGCATGTGCAATGTTTGGTCTGGTACAAACCATTGCATACATCAGGCTATTGACTTCAATTTCATATGGGACACGGGACATGTCCTCTTACTCTTCTTGTGTCTTGGGACACTATTTAGCAGATAACTTTACACCGACAGGAATAGGAACCTTCACTGGTTTACTATCCTGCATATTAAACCTCTGTGGTATTATATCGACATACTTCATCTGCTTTAACCATAGCTTCCTCTTTCCTCAGAGATTCCTGGTGTACCAAGCACGGGGTGCTTGCTTCAGCCCATACAACGCTCTCTTGAGCTAGCACACATGAGACTCATGGTCAAAAGTTTCACAACCTTCAGGATGCTCAATGTACACCTCTTCATCAATCCTGCCATTAAGGAAGGTTGTCTTCACGTCCATATGATGTATCTTCCAACCGATTTTTGCTGATAGTGCCAATATAGATTTGATCGATGAGTACCTTGCAACAGGAGAAATGGTCTCATCATAGTCAATCCTCTCTACCTGTGAAAATCCACGGGCCAAACATCTAGCCTTATGTTTTTCCACACTACCATTTGCAGCTTGCTTTACCTTGCAAATCCAATGGGAGCTCACCACTGAATTGTCCCCCGGTCTCGGGACCACATCCCAAACACTGTTACGAAGTATGGAGTCATATTCCTCCACCATGCCATCAACCTAAACCAGTATTTTCACTGCTTCCTTAAAGGAAGATGGCTTTGTCACAACACATTTTCCCATAAGATTCATTTATCCTATGTACCTCCCAGGGGACCTCCTCTGCCTGCACTGAGAAGTGGGTGCTCCCACATTCTCCTGTTCATCATCCAACAATCTGTCAGCCTCTCTGGTGTACTTTCTTCCCTCTCTATAATACTTTTCCTGAGTGATTATCTTCACTCCTGTATCCTTTGCATGTGCCTAATCCGCATCAATCTGAGGCTCCTCAACTTTAGGAGCTAAAATATCATCATCTGCATGTAGCTCAAGCTCCCTCTCAAGGGAAGCTCACATGGTCTTCTCCTCATCGAACCTAACATCCCTGCGAACCGTTGTCATCCTGTTGGTTGGCAAGTATACCTGATAGTTGTGAGGTGTATCAATGTACCCCACAAATATCCCCAACTCTGTTGTAGGCTCAAGCTTCTTTTGTGCATCTTTGGTCACATGGAAATATACTGATGACCCAAAAATCCTGAAGTGACCAACATCTAGTCTCTTACCGGAATAAGCCTCCTCTGGTGTCTTCATCTCAAGTATCTGATGTGGACTATGATTCTGAACATAAATTGTTCTATTGCATGCCTCAGCCCACAAGTGTAGTGGTAGGCCCTAATCATGTCAAATTGCCCTTGTTGGCCCTACTATGCTTCTATCCTTCCTCTCGACCACCCGATTCTGCTAACAGTTATGGGGTGTCGTCAACTCCCATTTAATCCCTTTCACTGCATAGAAGTTCTTAAACTCATTTGATACATACTCACCACCATTATCAATCTGTTGAGTTTTAACCTTCTTGCCCGACTCTTTCTCCACCAATGATTTAAACTCATAAAACTTTGTGAAGGTTTGATTCTTTTTCTACATGAAAAATATCTAGCATTTACAAGAATAGTCATCAACAAATATAACATAATACCTATGTTTGGTCGTGGATGCAGTCGAGAATGGTCCACACACATCTGAATGGAATCTCTCTAGAATAGACTATGCTCGACTGTCTCTATTGTGAAAGGAAGACTTGGTGTATTTTCCCAAAGTACACCTCTTGCATGTATCAACTTTCTCAAGCGCACCTTTGGGAATACCGATAGATATCTGTTGCAAATATTCAAAGCCCCATGATGCAAGTGGCCCAATCACCTGTGCCACAACTCGCCAATATCTTAGCTTTGCACACTTTCTTTTTTTGTGCTCAAAGAAGCACACTCCTTTACCTCCAACTTATAAAGATTCTTCACCTGAATCCCTATCATCTTTACTTGTCCCGTGGCTATGTGTCAAAGGAACACCTTTCCTTTCGAGAAGATCACATCATATCCTCTATCCTGAAGCATGACAACAAATACCAAGTTCTTCTTCAGCCCGGGCACATACATAACATTCTTCAAGGTGAGTGGAGCCCCATGCTCCCTCTCAAAAGTAATCGTGCCCAATCCAATAACAATATACTTCTCATCATCACCCATCTCGATATGCATCTAGAGATCTTTCTCCTCTAGGACATTGAATAACTCTTTGTCGCCAGTCATGTGGAATGAAGCTCCACTATATAAGTACCATACACTTCCCATCATTGATGACACCATGCATGCAATGAGGGGAAAGTAAAATTTGAATTGAGAGGCCAAAGCCTCACCCATCGCTCCTCCTGAGGACTTCTTCAGTGGACAATTTGTAGCAAAATGGCTCAGCTCATGATAATGAAAGCACTTCACTTTCACCGTGTCTTTTTTATTACCTCCATGATAATAATTTGATTTGGAATTGGAAGTTTTCCCTTCCCCTGTTTCGTCTTAATCTCTAAGGCACAATCCTCTTCATCATCAGTATTTTATGAAGAGTCATCCCTGGTGTTCCTCCTAATCTCCTCACCATTGATAGAGTCCTCATAACTATGCCAACTCTTTGGGAGCCCTAGAAGAGCAAGGCTCACCATATCATCCTCGGCAACCGTGATTCCAACACTTCCAAGTTCATCATGACACTGAGTGAACTTGGTCAAGTATTTTGGAATCGTATCGCCTTTCTCCATTTTGATTTTTCAAAGTTTGTCCTTCAGTACCAATTTCCTTTGGTCACTATTGTTCTGATACAAGTCCGTCAATGTTTTCCACATAGCATACAGATTTTCCTTGCCATGGAGACTCGAGACAAGGCACTTCACTAGGAAGAAATAAGATACAATAATTGGGATTGTTACTCTTCACTTAAATCAAGGTCAAACCCTCCACTTATAAGCAGTACTATATGTACCTGGTCTAAAAAAGAACTTGGTATCTATTTCTATGATGGAAGATAAAGGTTTCAAGATGTCATTCATTGATGGGAAGGTTCTTGCTTGGAAAGGGAACCCAAGAGAGGCATTCACTCTTGGATTCATGGTTGAAGGTAGTTATCAAGTTGGATAAAGTCCATTAAGAGCTATGACTTGTGATACTTCTCTTCAATCTGAATTATGGCACCAAAGGTTTTCTCACTTTCATTTCAAAGCCTTATCCAATGTAAGGAAGATGGTCATAGGGATGCTTGAATTAAACTTGAATCATTAAGGTGTTTGTGAGGGATGTAAAGCTGGAAAACATACAAGGGGAACATTCCCCTCAAGTGAGATGATCCAGGTGGATATTGGTGGCCACTCGCTAATTCCACTTGGATCCCCACCTGTGCTTCTCTCAATTTTTCAGTTTCCTTAATTATAGCACAGTTTACTATTTTTAGCAGTTTTTCGGGTCCTAAACTTCCGGAGCCGTTTTGAGGCCCTAATTTGGGAAATCTACTGCCAGCAATTTTATGTCTAAAATCATGTTTTCCGTCGTAGTCCTCGGAGAGATCTTTCCAACATGCTATCATGCGCGTCAAATGGAGATAATATGACCAATTCACGACCCCGAGAAGTTGGCTATCCAACTCACCCCAACGGGGCCCACAAACTCTTGGTGTTACATCTCCTCGGGTTAGGGTTTTGGTTGTTTAGGGTTTTCTCTTATCGTTCAATAATAAAAAGGCCCTTGAGCCTCATTGTAAGATAGTTCAGAGGCATGTGACTGCCACATCTCTTCTCAGAGATAAGCTACCATCACCCTAGCTGGTTTATTTCCATTCCTGTTTGTAAGCATATTTTAGTATTTTACATTAATGAAATGAAGTATTATTTCCACTGCATCTCTGTGTTTATGGTTATCTCTATAATTTTTTGCGTTCCTATTTAAATCTGGATCAGTGGTATCAGAGCGGTATGCTTTTCTTCTCTGTTTTTCTTTGCATGTCCCCAATGAGGTCGGGATATAAGGACTTAGGGCTTGAACTAGTCGAACCTTTGCAAGACCAACCTTGCAAATCCTGACGGCCTCCCATGGTGGATGAAAAGAAAGACAAGGGGGAAGGAGATCCTATCAAAATCTTGCTCAAAGACAAAGGAATGCAATGATGGACAACTTTGCCCAGATCCTTCAGCGGCTACCCAGGGGCGATGCATCAGCTTCCAACATCAACTATGGAAACGCCACACCATTTAAGGTACAAGTTAATTTTGAAAGCCCCATATTCGAGGGTCAAATAGACGCAGATGTTGTCGATAAATGGTTAAATGTGCTAGAGGGTTATTTTTCTGTTCATGATTTTTCCAGTCAGGAAAAGATTATTTTCGCTCTTCTCAAAGCAGCCCCCCACGTCAAGGATTGGTGGGAAACCTACTGTGAGCAAAAGGATGAAAGTACAAGCTCACTATTTTCAGTCGCACTGACTTGGAATTCATTCCGCGATGCCATCAAGGAGCAGTACTACCCTATCGTAAGTTATGAGGATCAATACATAAAGTGGACCATGCTACGGTAGGGAAGGGACCAAGACGTACCGAAGTTTACAAATAGTTTCCATACCCTTTGCACAAAGTTGGGTATCAAGGATACAGAGCAGCATTTGGTACTCAAATACCGTGGTTGCCTGCACAAGTACATCCAGGAAGAAATAGAATTTCCGAACATCTCCTCGCTCGGCATGGCATACCGATATGCCGTCAAGGTCGAGCAAAAGTTTAACCAGAAGAAGCGAGACTTTGGGTCTGCAAATCCGAAACAAGGGAAAGGTGCTGCCAAACCATAGAACAAAGGACAAAGCCAAGGCGGGGCGGCCCAAGACAACCCACCATAGCTACAAGCAAAGAACATCGCCGCGAAGCTGAAAAAGGACATAGGAAAGTGGTGTGAGTTCCATAAGATATCCACTCACAACATAAGTGAGTGTTAGGCCAAGAAGTCATTGGTGGCTGAGCTAAAGGTTTCAGAATCATATTCATGTTCTGACTCTGAGTCAGAACCTGATAAGGGGAATGAAAAAGGGAAGAAGATTATCGATGCGAAGCCCAACGCCACCATTGCCACCACAAAGATCCAAAAGGAGGAACTCGAAGATCCAGAGGAGGAGGAGCAACTCTTCCACTCCCAGATGTGGGTAACGGGCTCCCCGCTATAGTTCATTGTCGACAACGAGAGCCAAAAGAACCTCATTTTGGCAGAGGTCGTGAAGCGGCTGGGCTTACCGATCACAGCACATCCACAGCCATACACCATCGGGTGGTTGCACCAAGGACAAGATCTTCGCGTGAGCCAATAGTGTCGCCTTCCATACAACATCAAGCCCTTCACGGATGAGGTATTGTGTGACATTGCTCCCCTTGAAGTTTGTGATGTGTTATTAGGACAACCATACTTGTGGAAGCGACATGCTGTATATGAATCAAGGCCCCGTGCTGTTATTGTTACCTTGGGAAATAAGTTGTACAGGATACCAAAGGTAGCACCACCTATAGCCATCTCTTTGGTTACTGCAAAACAATGCAGTAAGCTCATTTCCAAAATCGGGAAATTTGTTTTCTTGATGATACGCCCTCAATAAAAGAAGAAGACGGTGGCCACAATCTCTAGACAGGGCCCCTCTGCACGACAACTACAGATGGACAAGGTCGTGGAGGAGTATGAGGACATATTCACCTCCCCCACAGGGGTTCCTCTGCACTGTCAGGTCAAGCACTCCATTGATCTAACTTCAGGTGCGCCGCTGCCCAGTGGACCAATCTATCGGCGCTATGTTCTGGAGAACGATGAAATCAGGAGGTAGATTCAGGAGTTGCTGCAAAAATGTCACATCCGTTTGAGTTCATCACCCTGTGGGAGCCTGGTCGTCCTGGTACAGAAGAAGGATGGGACTTGGAGACTCTGTATTGACTATTGGGTGCTGAACAAGTTCACTGTCTGTAATAGGTACCCAATCCCATGGATTGATGACCTCCTAGACCAACTAAAGGGGGCACAATAT
>APFE031486874.1:0-11017 GCA_000404065.3 Pinus taeda
ACCAAAAACTAAATATATTTTTTTAGAAAATAAAAAATACTGAAACTAAATATATATTAAAAAAATAAGCAAACTAGAATTTGAATTTGACACTCTTGTTCACTTTTGGAAACTCATATGGTGGAATGTGATCTATTTATCCTCATCTTTAGCTTTTTCCTAAAAATAAAAGCATACAAAAGAGGGAAAGAGCCATAAAGCATCAAGAAGTTTTTTTCCTAAGCAGAAAAGCATCTAAAAAGTGGAAAAGCCCATTTTTATATGAGGAAACATTATTCACCTAAAATATTTTTCCCAAATTGAACTAATGAGGAATTTGGGAAATATTCATAGCCTTTACTTTCCTATATATTGGAGGCTTGGCCATTGAAAAAATGATGGGAATTCTTGTATTGTCATGCTGCTGAGATCTATCTTGAGATCTATCTTGAGAGGGAGAGTTTTGGAGCTATGAGTTGGGGGAGGTGATGTTGCAACTACATCTGATTGTTGTAACTTTCCTCCAACTCCTTTATTCATATAGATCAGTTGTTCTTCATTCCATATGTTTCTATTCATTCTTTACTTCTTCTATTTCACTGATGGATGTATGGAATTTTGGTTTGTAATTATTTATTCAATAATATTTATATGTTTATGATAGTTTGGATTATCAAGATATTATGCTGTGATGGTTGTTTTATTCTCTCTCTTATGTGCAGGAGCAAGCTTTGGATCTAGCTAGGAGCACTTCCTAGCTATACTAAAGACTCCAAGAATACCTACATGCGAGGACTCACAAGAATTCATTCTCTTTTTCTTAATCTATACTCTACATCTTGATCTACTAGGAATCCTAAGCCTTAGAACAACCTTTCTCTTAATTGGTTTGTCCTAGGTCTTCGAGATAAACTGAGAGGGTTTTATTTTCATATAACCGTGCATTAAATCCTACAGCAAAATGATATTTAGAAACTTTAATATATTTCACTATGTAAATGAACTTAGTAAAATGAACCCATAGAGGTGGTCATAAATGGAAATAAAAGTAAAACTCTAAACAAGAAGCCAAAAGTGGATTTAACCATGGATGCAAAATTGGGAGTAGAATTGGATGTTAAACTAACCATCAAAACAAGATGCAAACAATGACACAAAAGGGTTTTAAAGTAAAATAAAGAAATTGTGCAACACTAGACACAAAGAAGGGAACAAAATAGGGCATATGAAAGGATACCGAATTGGGCACAAACAAGGATGCAAAAATGGACACCAAAATGAGGATTCAAAGAATGGTGTAAAATTAGGATGAAAAAAGGATGTAAGAAAAGACAAAAAACAAGATGCAAAACAGGACTAAAAAAAGGTGAAACCAAGGATGTCAAAAATGATGCATAACTAGATGAAAATTCAAACTAAAATCTAGTTGCAAAATGAGATGCAAATTTGGACACAAAATGTGGCAGAAAAAAGGATGCAAATTTGGAAGCCAAAAAGGATGAAAAATTAGATACCAAAAAGGATGCTAATTTGGACATAAAAAATGGTGCAAAAATTGGCATAAAAATGGCTCAAATTTGGATGCAAATTGAGATGCAACATTGGATGTAAAATGAGGTGCAACAAATGATTCAAAACTTGGTGCAAAAACAAATGCAAAACTAGACAAAAAAAATGGCTCAAAATTGAACGTAACAATAGACATAAAATGGTATGCAAAGGTGGATGCAACATATGGTTCAACATAGGATGCAAATTTAGATGATCAAAAGGATGCAAATTGGATGCAAGAAATGGTGTTAAAAATGATGCTAAATTGGATGAAACAAATAATGCAAAATTAAATGCAAAATATGGTGCAAAATAGGATGCAAAAAAGGGAGATAAATAAAATGCAAAAGTGGATGCAAAAAATGGTGCAAAAATGCATGCAAAATTTGACACTAGATCAGATTCAACATATGGTGCAAAATTGGATGGAAAAAAATGGTGTAAAAAAAGGGAGAAAAACTGGCACAAAAATAGATGTAAAAATAAGTACAAAATTAGAAGCAAAAAATGGCATAATATCAGATGCAAAAATTGGCATAAACTGGATGTAAAAAAAGGCACTAAATTAGATACCAAAGATGGTGAAAAAATCGATGCAAATTATCACACAAAACTAGAAGCAAAAAATGCCACAAAAGAGGAAGCAAAAAATGATGCAAAAATAAATGCAAAAAATGGCACAAAACTAGAAGCAAAACCTGTTGTAAAACCAAATGAAAATCTTGGTGCAAAATATGATGCAAAAAAAGAAGGAAATTTTGGCGTAAAAAAGATGCAAAATTTGGTGCAAAAAAGGACGCTTTAAAAATTGTACAATAGAGCCAGATTTAGCACCAGGCTACTCATCACAATTAAGAAAAAAATGCACTAAAATTTGGTGCTAAATCTGGCGCAAAATGCATGTTTTGTTGTAGTGCAAGGAGAAAGCAGGACTCCACCCAACAATGGGTAAATAATGAATTTGGTCTCTTGGAATTGTAGGGGAATGGGCTCTTCCCTAAAGGTGAAAGCAATCAAATATCTCCTGAATCAGGAACAGCCAGACATCCTCCTAATCCAGGAGACCAAAACCACCGAGCAGGACTTCACTTCACAAACACAAAGATTCAAAAATTATTCAGGCATTTCAAAAGGCTCAGATGGGGCCTCAGGTGGAATAGGCACACTATGGAACAAAAACAAGTGGGAAATCAGTAACTGACAGCTCTGCAACTGGTGGATCAAAACAGACTTAAGGAACAAGAGCACCCAAGAGGTCTACTTCATATATAACATATACACCCCCAACCACTATAGAGACAAAATCAGCTGCTGGAACACATTAGAAACAGACCTCTCCTCCATTCAAAGTAGTCTAATAATCCTTGGGGGCGACATGAATCTAATTAGGCAGGCGGAGGAAAAATTTGGAGGTAAATTCCATCCAGACTCAGCAAGAGATAAGCTAGAAGCAATAATCCAGCTCTTTAATATGATAGACATCCCTTTGTCGAATGGCAAATATACTTGGACTAACAAGAGAGCAGGCTCTCACAATATTAAAGAAAGGTTAGACAGATTTCTCATACAGGAAGGGTTGGCCAGCAATTTTCAGGTGATTAAAAGCCACACAATCCATGGAATAGCCTCAGATCATAAAGCGGTGGTCCTCTCTCTGAATAAAGGAACAAATTTAGGCCCCCTTCCCTTTAAATACAACAAACATTGGGATAGCCATGAAGAATTCAGCACGCTGGTGCAAAATCAGTGGGCAAATGAAATATCAGGCTCACCCCACTACGTGTGGGAAACGAAACTAAAGCAACTAAGGTCAGCCATAAAATAGTGGGCGAGAGAGCTGGCAAGATTTGAAGGAAAAAAGAGAAACGAACTGCTGTCGGAAATGGAGAGATGGCACAAGGAAAAAGAACAAACTCAGCCTACAGCGGAAGACATAGATAAGGAAAAAAGCATGTACACAGAGCTCTACAGGCAAAATCGTGTGGAGGAAGAGGAGCAACGAATGAAATCCCGCTGCCTATGGTTGAAAGCAGGGGACAAGAACACATCTTTCTTCCACAATAACATCAAGACCAGAAGAGCTAGAAATCAAATCGACAAGATTGAAGTGGAAGGGAGAGAGCTGCAAGAACAAGAAGAGATCAAAAATGCAGCCTTCGAACACTTCAAGGCTCTCCTCACAGCAGACACTCATCAGCACGACAGCACAGCTTTCCTCAGTTTAATTGAGAGCAAAATTAAGGAGGATCATAACAGGGAGCTGGAACAAGATCCCACCGAAGAAGAAATAAGAGAAGCCACCTTCAGCATGCAACAAGACAAGGCCCCGGGGCCGGATGGCTTTACAGTAGCATTCTACAGGCAGCATTGGGAAATTATAAGAAAGGACTTTGTGAGAATGGTGAAAAATGCATTCAGAAAGCACAAGCTGGGGGACTACACGAAATCCTCTCACATTGCATTAATCCCCAAGGAAGCAAATCCCAAATCATTCGATAGATTCCGCCCCATTTCTCTATGCAACGTCTCATACAAGATCATAACAAAAATCATCGCCAACAGGCTCAAGAACCTCCTCCCTATCATAATCTCTGAGAATCAGGGTGGCTTTGTCCCTAAGAGACAAATTATTGACAACGTTATTCTTATACAGGAAGCCATCCACAGCAGTCTCATCAAAGGAGAACGTGGAATGATCATCAAGTTGGATATGGCCAACGCTTTTGACAGAGTGGATCACTCCTTCTTAAGAGCAGCCTTGAGAAAATTCGGGTTCTCCTCCAAAGTAGTTGACATCATAAGTGGTTGTATCTCCAACCCATGGACCGCCCCGCTGATCAATGGTCGTCCAAGCAACTCCTTCAAAAGCACTAGGGGTCTTAGGCAAGGGTGCCCTCTTTCCCCTTTCCTTTTCATAATTATGGCAGAAACTCTAAGTGTACAGCTAGAAAATATCCGCCTCAAGAGAGAGATAATGGGGATAAGCATAGAAAGAGGAATAAAGGAGATAAATCACTCTCTATTCGCGGACGACGCCCTTCTAATTGGGGGAGCTTCCAGCCTGATGGCGAGGAGATTCAAAAGAGTTCTGGACGCTTTCCTTCAGGCTTCAGGAGGTAAATTAAATAACAGAAAATGCAAAATTTACACATGGAACGTGCCGCACCAGATTCAACAAAGCATATCTCAAATATTTGATATCCCTCTACAAAGAAACTGGAGTTCTTTCTCCTACTTGGGTTTACCCCTGGCGAAGGAAAACACCAAAGCAGAGGTGTGGACAAAACACATAGAGAAGATGAGATGCCTCCTCCAAAGTTGGGGAGTCTCCTGGCTAAATCTAGCAGGCAGATCTATCCTCATAAAGGTTGTCCTTTCAGGTTTGCCAATCTACCAATACGCGGTTATGATGGCCCCAGCAAGTATTCACAAGCATATGGAACTCATAATGAGAAGCTTCCTCTGGCAGGGAGGAAAGCAGGACACCAAGAAGTTCAGCTTAGTTAACTGGGGCCAAGTCTCCCTCCCTTATGAAAAAGGAGGCCTCTCAATAAAAATCCCAAGCCTCTCTAATCAAGCTCTGGGGCTCAAACTGATTTGGAAGATCATCTCAAGCAAGGGATCTTGGTGGGTGGAGACCATAAAAAGAAAATACCTCAGCGGCCCAAATGCTAACATTCTCAACGATCCCATAATAGACAGACCATGCACTCCAGTTTGGCGTTTAATCAAAAAAGTTCTCCCTCATTTTAGAGAAAATGTCTCTAAGCTCCCGGGAAATGGAAAGGACACCAAAATTTGGACTGATAGGAAAATGAACACCAATCCAAGGAACCTCCAACAAGAGCTCAGGCCCTTACAGGATTGGATGGCAGACAGAAGGATAATTACATTGCACGACATTTCTATATGGCACCATAACAGATGGAGAGACTGGAAAGAGTTGCAGTTACCTCAAGAGCTCAAAGAATTATGGTTCAAGCTGAAGTCTTCTCTCTCGGGAATAGCACCAGTCAACAAAGAGAAAGAAGATAATTACATCTGGGATTCATGTGGAGGGTCATTCTCAGTTAGAGAAGGATACAAATCTCTTCAGAACAGAAACCCTACAGCCAACTGGAACCTCCACACAGCCATCTGGAAGTCTGAATGCATCCTAAAAGTGAAACACTTTAACTGGACCCTTCTCAAAGGGAGAATCCTAACTGCAGAAAATCTAAGGAAAAGAGGAATTCAAGGCCCCTCGATTTGTTGCTTCTGCAAAGCTGAGGAGGAGACTATACAACACTCCTTTCTCCTCTGCCCTTGGGCTCAGAATTGTTGGAACCAGCTTGTTAGTCCCCTGGAAGCACGAGGAAGCTATGATCAGGTATACACCCTCCAGAAGAATTGGAAAAAAAACTATCCACACCAAAGAAAAGGAAAAAACAATATAATCAGAGTCTGGAAGTGCATCCCCGCCACCCTTTGCTGGAATCTATGGCTTGCCAGGAACAACTACGTCTTCAACAATACACAACCAAGAATGGGCACTATCATTGCAAAAACAATGGCCAGCATATCTGAAGCGGTGAGTGCGAATCTCATCACTACTCCAGATCAGTCGAGCTGGACCCAAGAGGAAAAGGTTTGGTACAACAAGTTTAATATAGGCCACACCCAAAATCTTCCTCCAAGGAGCAAAGCTCATAAGAACCAACCCTCCTGGAAGCTCAGGGGAACCAAAGAAGAAATTCTCAAATGGATCAACGCCCAAAACCGCCCCACTCTCTTTCTTTGACGGAGCATCAAAGAATAATCCTGGAGCAGCAGGAGCAGGAGGCATAATAAAAGACCAAAATGGAGTTCCCATCTGCAGATATGAATGGGGTCTAGGGGAAGCATCAAATAATGCAGCAGAAGCCTATAGTCTTCTCCTTGGTTCCATAATCCTCTCTGAAAAGGGCCTGAAGAATGTTATCATTATAGGGGACTCGGCCATTATAATTTCCTCTATGGATACAGGGAAAAAGTTCCTAAAGGAAAGCCTCAACAATACCAGAATGAGGATAATGGACAACTTAAGAGATTTGGGAGAAACATCCTTCGTGCATGTTCTCAGAGATCATAACGGCGAGGCGGATTCCCTTGCAAACAAAGCTGTCAAAAGGAAGCAAGGCCAGGTATGCGTGGATGACAGGTCATATATCAGAGCCATCCCATAAGACCCCCCCCCGCCATCAGAGCCGCCAGGTCAGCTCTGGTAAAATCTTTCAAAAAATCTTCTGCAGTATTTATCTCTCAAACCTCGATCCTCCTCCCCTTCCCATGCGGCCGCCTTCCATCATTCCTCTCGTCCTTAGCGCCATCTTTCCTCACTCTCCCCGTGATTCTTATCATGAACTTTCAGGTATCAGTCACTTCAGTTCACAGGGAGATCTCGCCCCGAATCAGCCTCTCGACCCCTCCTCGGTTTCTGATGGAAAAATCCCGCTCAGGCAATGCCTCTCCCTCCTCCTTTATATCCCCCCTCCCTCCTCAGGCGTTCTTAGTTTCGTTCCACGTTTTCAGTCTCTGGCTTGCATCGGGGCTTCATCAGTGAGTGGCATCGATTCCAGTAGGAGTGTTAGAGTTGGTAAGGCGCTCCCTCCAGGCCTCGACTTCAAGCGAAGTTTTCAACATCCCCTCAGCTCAGTCTTCTACAATACATATGCCCGAGGGTGTGCCCACATCGACTGCAAGAGGGGACACTCACTGAACTCCGCCATCAGCAGTAGAGACTCAGAGCAGAGCTCGGCATTTCTGGTAATGACTTATTTCAGCTCTAACTTCTTTTTGATTACTGATATTGGGTTCCTGGACAGCTGTAGAGGTTCGATTTTGGTCTTGTTGCTCCCTCCTCTCAGCAGTCGGCGCTTCTTCTCTCTGTTCCAATCCCACAGTTCTTCCCTCCTCTTAAACCCCCTTCTCCCCTCTGTTATTCTCTCTATTCATCACACAGTCCTCTTCACCCACCACAGCATCATGGAGGATCAGCCAAACAACCAGGGCGAGCCACAGCGAATCATCAAGCCTCTGGATCAACTCTTCAACAAAGAATGCACAATGTGCAAGGCCCACACAATCATGATCAACAGGTTTGTCAAACACTTCAACGAGCTGAAGAGCGACTATGAATCCGACAGCAGGTCTAAGCGCAAGAAGCTGGACAAACAGAAGGAAGAAATAGAAAGCTTGAAAGGAAGGTGCAGTCACCTTGAGGAAGCAATAGAACAAATCAAAACTCTCACCCAGAGCTACCAAGCCTCAGCCTCCACCAAAGCAAGCGCCAGGAAAGACCCCATGCCAGACGACTCGGCCACCCAAGATCTCCACTAAATCCCATGCGCTGCAAATTTTGCTACATAGGAGGCGCTTTTGTCAGGCAATATAGCCGTTCCCTCTTTAATTTCAATTCCCATAGAGGCAAATTTGAGAAAAGTGGGTCTGCGCACTCGATTTTGATCCTCCTCACCAAAACTCATGATAGTTATGAAACAGAACTTTGTTCTCGTTTTTTATAATACAAAAGTATCCGACTTCATTAAAAAAAAACAATGTTGTTGTAAAAAAATCCAATATTCAAACATTCACTTATTAATATTATTTAGTAATAACTTATAAACTTATATATCAATTTTTATTTCATTTTTTAGGGGCAAATATCCTTTTTTACGTGTAAACATCTTTGTTTGGCCATTATCCCTAATGGTTGTCAGTAATTTTATGGAATATTTTGAAGGGTCGGTCTTAAATGACTTTCATCTTCAACCCAAATGTTGTATTATTTTGTCGATGACACCTTGTTGTCTAGTCTCATGGCCACCCCTCCCTAACTTTTTTCTTCAACCACCTTAATAGCATTTCACCCTATATTCAATTTACTAGGATAAAAACATCTCTCTTCTGTAAGCTCTATTTTCGTAATGATAGCACTTTACCAATTTACAGGAAAATCTCAATTGACTATACATATGCTAATAATCATCGGCCCTTCCAAAAATTGTATTATTTAATTACCCATGGTTATTGCAATATAATATAAATTATATATATATATATATATATATATATATATATAACACTAATATTGTGTAAAATAAGTAAAATTAGAATGCAAGTAAGAGAGATGAGGGGGGTTGGGGAAGAGGTGGGCTATTCTACCATATTCGTTGTCAAATTCACTTTATAAATCCAAATCTCAATACACTTGTGTTATCCACTAGTTAACATTTTTCCCTCTTGTAAATAATTGTAATTATTTTAAATGGTTGAGAAAGGGACATGGATTCCATTGCTTGAGGAAATGGTTGTCTTTTAAATATCAATCTTGATTGGCTCAAAGGGATTTAATGTGTTGATTGTTCATTGAATGTAACTAAAATGGAAGGAATGGTCCAAGTGCCCTTTAGCTCAAACTGCAAGCAAGTCTTCAGACGCTTCTGGTTGTATCCCCTTAGAAGTTATGCCAAAGTCTGTTGACTACTTTTGTCTACCCATCTATTTGTGGATGGAATGTTGTAGAGCTCTTCAATTTTGTGCCCATCTTCTCCCACAATGTAGTCCACAATGCACTGAGAAATATTGTATCCTTGTTTGAAATGATGCTCCTTGGTATCCCAAAGTGCACCCACACCTATCCAAAGAACATGTTTGATGCTTCTTGTTTGTTGATGGTCTTTTTACAAGGCATCGACCACACATCTTGTTGAACCTGTCAACTTCCATGAAACCTTCCTAGTTTTTGGTAAACCTCCCACAAATTCCATGGAAATGCTTTCCCAAGGACGAGTAGGTACAGGTAAGGGATGATATAGAATTTGTTTCATGTTGCTAGTCTTGCTATTACAACAAAGCATGCATCCTCTTATGAACCTAGCTACCTACTTTTGCATATTGGCCTCAGACACATACCTCTACAAGTTAGTCATGGTCTTCCCTGCACCAAAGTACCCTGCAACCTTAGAGGTGTGAGCCTCTCTAATTATTTGTAGTCACTCACCTTTAGGAACACATAGCTTATCCATATTGTATAGTAACCCATCCTAGAGATGGTATTCAACGGTGTTGTCGCCATCATGCACATAACTCTAACTCTACCATTGCTGATACACCTCCTTGAAGTTCTCATCCTCTGAATATGCCTCTATGTATGCATCATGGCTAAATGGTTCCACGTGAATAAGAGTCCCCAAATCTATGATCTTTGATGTGGGTGGCCTTGAAAGCATATCATCCAACTTGTTTATGATTTCCTTCTTATACTTGATCACCAAATGAAATTGTTTTAAAAATCCCATCCACTTGTAATACCTGGTCTGTTGTAGCTTACTCTAGGCCTACAAGCACTGTAACGGCTGGTGATCTGTGTGGATTATTGTCTCATTTCCCATCATATAATGCTTCCACTTCTTCACAACTTGCACCATGGCATAAAGCTCCTTATTGTAGGTAGGGTAATTAAGAACTTCCCTATGAAATACTTCATAGTGGTAGCATATAGGTTGTCCTCCCTGCATGAAGAAAACTCCCATAACATACTCACTCGCATCTGTCTCCACTTCAAAGGGTCGCTGCAAGTTTGGTAATGCCAAAAGTGGTACCTCGTTGATCTTCTTCTTTAGCTCCTTGAAAGCCTTATGCTTACCTTTTCCCCACTGGAAACTCTTGCCACTTCTTATTATGGCATGGAGCGATGTTGCTACCTTTGAAAATGAGGCTATGAATTTCCTCAGGTACTATGCTACCCAAAGGAAACTCCTAACCTTAGAAACATTAGTAGACATCATCCATTTCATGATGACCTCCATCTTGGAAGGATCTACCTTCAGTTCTCCTCCACCGATCACATACCCCAAATACACCAAGGACTATTACGAAAACCCACACTTCTTGAGATTTGTTAGCCGCTATTGCTTCTTCATTGTTTCCAACATCTGCATCAAATGTGAAATATGCTCCTTCTAGGTTGCACTATATACTATTATATCATCCAAATAGACAATAATAAATGAATCTATAAAATGGCACAGAACATCATTCATTAATCTCATAAATGTAGTTGGTGCATTACATAGGCCAAATGGCATGATTGACCACTAATACAAACCTTGCCTGGTTTTGAAGGTAGTCCTCCAGGTATCTTCTTCTTTGACTCGAACCTGGTAATATCCAGACTTCAAGTCCAACTTGGTGAATTAATTTGCTTGCTGCAATTGATCTAACATATCATCTATCCTAGGCAAGGGGTATATGTTCTTGAGCATGATTTTGTTCAACGTCCTATAATCTATACACATCCACCAAGTCCCATCCTTCTTTGGCACAATGATGATGGGTGACCCACATGGTGATGTACGATGATGTACTTTGTCGAATGACACCCTATTCTAGAAGCTACTGCAACTATTTCTTCACCTCACTTGTTTCTATAATAGACTTCATGTACAACCCAATATCTGGTAATGGG
>APFE031486882.1:0-14287 GCA_000404065.3 Pinus taeda
TGCTCTGGGATCCCACTCATCCACTTCTCCCCTTTGTCAGCATGATGAAATGATTCTCTTTTGCCTTTCATCCCTGATGTTCATTCCGTACTTTCAGCAGACCGAGTATTGTATCCTGTGTGGCTATCCCGCTCCGTGTCCCCTTGTGACCAAGAAAATGCTCACATGCCTCAATCTGTGACTCCATGCCCAATGGTTCAAAACTTATAACACCTTATTGTGCCTCTTTGTTCGAGAATCCTACCTTCTTTCCAATCACAGTCAACATTCCCTTGAAGTCAGAAAGCTAGCCTAAAATCATCAACTAGGGTTGAATCTAAAGGAGAGAGCCCTCTCCGATTGCTGGTGGGATAGAACCTGCAATCAGAAGATTGGTTTGTGGTTACCTCGACCGTATCCCTATTAGGAGCCTAGGGACAACCTGAGTGATAACATAATGGCGACTCCACTGGGGAACTCCTCAGATAAATCAATGCAACCATTCTGCAGCTCTACAGTGGAAGAAACCGACTTGTAAAAGCCTCGGTCGACCTGTATCTGCGTACTCCATTGGGGATTCAAGCGCTCTGTTCATCTTTAAACCCCACTGGAGGAAGTGCTCCTATTTTTCAAGGCTTGTCACGCTTAGTTCTGATCTTTGATGGTGGACAGAGATCAGACACTTCAGAGTCTAGACATCCACCTGGCGACTCCACTTCAGTTTCAATCAAAGGCTCCACTGAGGAACGAACCAAATGTTACAGTCAAGTACCCCATGTATTAACAACAAGAGAGAATGACCGAATCTTGGGAGGAACTTCCGATAGAAGAAGCTTTAGAAAAATGCAGAGAAAGCTTATCAGAGTTTGAGCTTAATGACAAATTTTTCAGAGCGGTATTGTCAAAAATACCAGGCGGCCGGAATAAACTGTTCCTTGAGTTTATTGTGGAAAAATATGAGAATGAAATTGAACTCTTGGGAGCTCAAAGTCAGTCTTATGATTTTCGCAACCCTCAAGAGTTTTACCAAAATCTTCCTCCTCCAGTTCACAAGGAAATAGTGTTGTCTCCTGAATTACAGTTTGAGTATGATCTGGGATCCAAGGGAAAGACAGAAGGATCAACGGCTAGGGTCATTACCGAAGATGTAACTGATCCTTCCAGCCCAAAGAAACCGGAATCATGCCTAAGCTTCCATGCCTCTATTCAGGAGGGAACACTGTTGCCTGAGGACCTGAGGATTCTGTGTGATATGGGATCCAAGGGAAAGACATAAGGATCATCTGCTAGGCTCATTACCGAAGATGCAGATGCTCCCCTCGACCCAGAAGATCCTAAATCATGCCGAAGTCTCCCGTCCTCAACTCAGGAGAAGATGCCGCTACCTGCTGATTCACAAACTCTGCATGTTTCTATTGAAGATTTAGAAGAAGCAGAAGAAGTTCTCTCACAGGGTAAGTTCATCGATCCAATCGCAGATTACATGGAACTTTGGCTTAACAAAATTTTGCTAACGTGTTTTCTCAGTGAAGACCGTATGCTTTAGCGGCAAGCAATGGAGGCCACAATTTTGGTTGTAAAAGCATATGCCCGGATGATGCTTTTGCGTTCAGAAATGATCAGTCAACAAGTTTATCTCGTTTCACAGTTGCTTAAATGGCTGCACTGGTTGTTTGATTTTACCTAACGGCAAAGCAGCTGCTGGTTAGGGTAGGTAGGTAGAAGGAATAAAGCGGCCGGAGAAAATCAGTTTTGCAGAAGACAACAAGAAACTAAAAAACCAAGGCGTTCTGGCCTGCTGTTCTTGACTTCTTGCGAGGAGAAGCCATCCGCGAGTGGAGCCACTGTTAGCTCCTGCTGCAGCAGGTATTCATTTTTCATGATTGGCATTTCACAGGCCTAATATGTGGTACTTTGCTGGCTGCAATGCTCCATATTAGCTCAAACAGTCTCCAAGTGAAGAAGGCTACTTCAAGTTCATTCAATTTCCTTCAAATTTTGTAGAGTTATCCCGGTATCGCTACTTTAGTTAAAGGGAGGTCCAAACAGCTTAATCTTGGTCTCCCTAGGTTTAAATTTCATGCTTTAGAATATAGAGATTGTAAATCTGTCTAAACAGTTTAATCTTGGCAGATTCTTAGATAGGTAGAGAAGCAGAAGGGCCCAACAACTTAATCTGGGCTCTGGAAGAAATAAGGGTAGTATGTAGATAGGAAAGCATCAAAAGAAAAATGTATGACGGGTTTGCAAGTCTAAGTGCACCCCCAAACAAAAGAAGAAAAAATGCTAGGAAAGTAGGCTGGGTAGGTAGTTCTGAGGCTATTGAATTGCTGACCAGTTCCAAGTTTTCAGGTATCATATCATGCAGAACATAATCAGCAAAGATTTGTAAGCAAAAAGGCTCAAATGAGGTATAACTGACTCCCCTCCTCTGTTTTCCCCAATCATTAACTAACATCCCCAAAAGAGGTCAAGATCTGCTTGACACCTCTTAAGTTCATCATCTTCATAACTCCGGTTTGAGTAAAGATCTGCTTTACTCAAAGTTGTTCCATATCTTCTCCCGAAGTATGGTCCTAGCCCCTTGTAACAGCCTAAGCTCCCCCGAACTTAGCGCTTTCTTACCATCTCCATATTAACCACTAACATTATTATTTAGCTCCCTATTCTTCCCGTCCCCTTATTAATATTAAGTAAAATTCCCCCTATGTAATACCCCTCCCCCTGGTTGAAAAATAACCATAGCAATTCCCGGGAATTGTTCAGTTTATCAGAAACTAAGCAAGAACCACGACCTCCAAAACCACCTTCCAGATACTATGGACTCCTTCCAAAGTATAAAATTCCCCCGAGATAGTCGGACCCCTTCCAAAACCTCAAAATCCCTTCACACCCACGTACTTACTTTTTCTCCTCAAAGCCGTTTTTCGCATCGCAACCTCGCACTCTCATATTCATGCAAAACATTGCCCATCCGTCCCCCGCCGATGCGATATTGCGATATCGGCGATCGGCGATCACAAACGCCGAGTGTGAAATCCATTCACCTCTCCATCTCCGCCGATGCGATATCACGATATCGCATATCGGCAGTCGCAAGCGCCAAATGCCCAACCCAATGATCCCCCTTTTTCCCCGCCGACGCGATGTCGCGATATCACATCGGAGTCTCTTCACCACAGTCCATCCAATATCTCACCACGTCGCGCTGTACCAGGGACCCACAACTGACATCATCTGCCGTACAACCGACGCCATGCTTACGTCAGCAGGCAGAAAAGCCGAAAAAGCTTCGCGCAGGGAAAAAATCGCGCTTCGGAGCTCCAGATCAAGAAACGGAGGCAGTTTCCGATGCGCGAATAGCACGAAGCGCTATTCGCGCATCGCTACGGGAAATAGGCCATTTCGAGGAATCTTCAGGGAATCTTTTGATTGCCGAGCCCACTGCGTGCCGAGAGAGCCCGAAAATCGCACAATCATGCCAAAGGATCCGGTTTGAAGACATCAACAGATCAGTCACAGAGTTTAAAGTGTATCAGATCAAATCAACAGACATCAAGCGTGTCAAAGAGTATCAGTCGACGACGGAAACCATCAATGTAGCGGCAAAGTGTATCAGAGAATATCTTGAGCAGCGGCCCAAAGCAGAGAAAATTGAATATCTTCCAGCAGATTCACAGAAGGAAAGCGAAACTAGTCGGGGCTCTCAAATCATAATTATTGCACATTTAATTAGCACCAAAGACGAACTGCAGCCTCGAAGCACATTCACTCCAGTAGCACCGCATCTGGTCCCCAAGGGCCACCTCGTCACCTGTTCCGATCCAGCTACCCCCAACGCAGCCAAAAAGATTTACTTGCATTTAATTCCAGCAGCATTTAGATTTTTGAAGAGTTCTAAGCAGACCCGTCAAGGTCACTTGTAATGATGTCTTTCCGATATTTTGTTTATAAATACCACCCTAAGCGATATTGTGAGGGGTTGGTTAGTTGGTAGTAGTTGTTGGTCAGTCTTCTTTCCAGCATTTTCTCTGAGCAAAGACTCGCACTGTAACTATCATATTTTTCCATAATCAAAGATTGCTGAAAGCATGGATTGCGAAACAACTTGCTGTTTTCTATTGGCCAAGGAATGATCCAGAATTCCTGTGTCTCTGCATGATCCAATAAGTGTTTTTCTTCCCTGTTTATTTTATGTTTTTTCCACCTTTCTGCCTTTCTAAATTGCAGGAAAAAAGAATAGCTTAAGATTTGTTTCGTTACACCTTAAGTTCAATTTCTGCATTTTTCAATGTTTTCTTCAGAAATAGTTATGAGCTTGTATTCTTAAATGATATGGTTTACCCTGTTTCTTTCACATATGAGTGCATGTCTTAGGAATTCTTAACTGCTCCGGGATCCCACTCATCCACTTCTCCCCTTTGTCAGCATGATGAAATGATTCTCTTTTGCCTTTCATCCCTGATGTTCATTCACGTAACAAGCAAACGAGTATTGTATCCTGTGGGCTATCCCCCGCCCGTGTCCCTTGTGACAAAAAAATGCTCGATGCCTCAATCTATGACTCCATGCCCAATGGTTCGAACTTATAAACCTTACTGTCCTCTTTGTTCGAGAATCCTACCTTCTTTCCAATCACAGTCAACATTCCCTGGAAGTCAGAAAGCTAGCCTAAAATCATCAACTAAGGTTGAATCAAAAGGAGAGAGCCCTCTCCAATTGCAGGTGGGCTAGAACCTGCAATCAGAAGATTGGTTTGTGGTTACCTCGGCCGTATCCCTATTAGGAGCCTAGGGACAACCTAAGTGATAACATATTCCATTTCCTTAAGGTCACATAGGAGGTCAAATCCAACCATAGTAGCCTCTCATCGCATGTTTACCCCCCTTGGACGATTACTTGGGTAGATGTGGGAGGATGGTGTTACACTTAGGCTAGACAAGGTGACATATTTAATTGGGTGGTCTCAAGAAGAGCATCGTAATTGAGCCACTGAATCCAAGTATTTTTCTTGATATTTATTATTGTCAAATTATATGAATTGCTCATGAATCAAATTGTGCTTGTTTAAAATAAGCCATTAAAATGTATACCAATAAATGTGGTAATGATAAATATGTTGTGAATGAAAAAAAATAGTAGACAGCTGGAAATAATATTATATTTATTTTTTTGGTTGAGAATTATATATATATATACACTCAGGGGTATCACATGGATCATGTGGCAATCCTCCCTATTCATTTGTATGGAGGTATATTGTGAGCTACATAGAAGACAAGCTAAGGAAATGTTGGAGTGGGATGACATGAGTTCATTTTAAATGATGATGGAAAGCAATGATTTGAGGTATGGGGAGGTATTCCCCTATGGGGACGAAGCTCTGGAATTTTCCTTATACCAATCTTGATTGTTAATGTGAAGTTTAGGAGATGGGAAGATGGATGGTCTTAAATTTCATTATGGGAGAAGTCTTGTACTCATAGTGCTAGAGTTTAAATGGAATGATAGGTAATCATTTCTATCCATGGGTTCATGTTCATAAAGGAGTGATATAGTCAAGTGTTGATTTTATATGTGTTGGGTAGGGTAGAGCCATGCAAAGTTCTCCTAGGCATGCTCTATATCCTCTACACTAATACAACTTTGTTGTTAATATTGCATCAAGTGTGTCTTTGAGTTTAAAATCTATGTGTGATTTGAAGTGGATGTTTGAACTCCTATTGTGTCAAGCTAGAGCCTTTAACTAGAACCCTCTTATTGTGAGGGAAGCTATATGTGTCACAATGGTGACGTTGAGCCCAAAGGAGCTTCATGAAATTAGGGACAACATTTTCAATTGTAAGTTTGGTTCAAGCATCTGTTACTTAGTTAACATCCAAAATGGAGATATTGATTGGCCAAAAAGTGCAGATTCAATGAATAGAAGATGTGTAGCAAGGTGCAAGGCAACAATTGTAGACCTTGCATGAGGATTTTCCATAGGGACAACACATATCTATCTCATAAGAAAATTTGGTGAGAGATGAAAAACATTTGATCCATCTTAATGTTGTTGTGGATGAAGAAATGGAAGGGGTAATTGGGGATGGAGATCGTCAAAATTAGTTTAGTCCATGGAAGTAAAGTTTTTTCATTTACTAGGTTCATTTTGGAAGGTGTATACATTTAGGGCTACTGGTTTTGGGATGAATCACATAGTTTTTAGCTGTGAGTCCTAGCTTGTAGAGTAAGACATTTTTGTATTACAAGGTTTGAATTTAAATCTATGGACTGATGAATGTACTGTTGTAGCTTCTGACTTAGAATTATAATATAAAATATTTATTGTTATGGTTATAAAAAAGTTTTCTTTTATTTATTTATTTTTATTTTAACCAGAAACAATGATTTTTGGAGAATAGGTAACTTCTAAAGATTGACTACCACTACCACACCAAATACAACAATGTCATAAATTCCACAAACAAGCCAATTACAACATGCCTTTGAAGACTTGAACAAACAAAGCGACGGAAACAAATTCTTCACCAAACCACTCGAGTTAAGATTATTTTACAAAAATGTTCAAATTTTATATATTTATTTATTTTTATTTTTCTAGATAAATATAAATATTTATTGATATCAAGTTATAGTATTTTTTCAAACATTTTCATATAACAAACCTAGATCCATCTTAACATTGGATCTACCAAGTGCCATTAGGGACCAAATCTCTTTTCACTCTAAAAGAGGTTTGCATCTCAAGGGATTTGATCCCTCTCGCCTGGTAGATCCAAAGTTAAGATGGATGTAGGCTGGTTTAAATTTCCCCTTTAAATAGACTATATTCCACATGAATATAAGGGTTCTTATAAACCTAAAAAACCCTCAAAAACCACCAGTAACTTGACCAAGTCAAGTTTACTTTAACTACCCAACAAAAAATAATAATGGTAACATATAATTTTTATTTTTATTATTTTAGTTTGAGGTTATTTTTATTTTAACATAAGGTTGTTTTTATTTTATTTTGATCGAGTGAAAATGTTTACAGGACATTACAACATCTCTACAATACTTGGCTGGAGAGCATCTTTGGCCCAATTATTAACACAATTCACTTGGTGATTTCAATATTATAACTGTTTAGCAAATATAAGGTTTTAATATAATTCAGATACTTAATATTAAAATAAAATTTAATGTATTAACATAGTTTAATATACTATAATATATATATTATATAGCAATTCCAATGCACTGTGGGAGTAGAGCTCTCCTAAATCAACATAGATCCATCTTAACTCGAGATTTACCAAGTGCCCATAGAGGTTTGCACCTTAAGAGATTTGATACCTTTCGATGCTTGCTAGATCCAAAGTTAAGATGGATTTAGGTTGCTAGAATTATATACCATCCCGAAGTACTTCCCCACATTTAGTGGATGGTAAATTGGATAAACCATAGGCCTCACCCCAAGAGAATAAAAAAGAGCGACACCCGTGATCAATAACAACTAGCAACAATATCAAAGAACTTCATGTTTGACTCTAGACAATTTGAGTTAGCCCTTGGGGCTTGGTGTTATATATTATATATATATATATATATATATATATATATATATATATAATATATATATATATATATATATATATATATATATATATATATATATATATAATTGAAAAAACTGAGTTATGAAAGCTTGGAGCCCCAAAAACTACCAACCTCAATTTATTTTATTATATGTTTTTAAATAATTTTTATTTTTTTATTTTTTATTTTTTTATGTAATTAGACCAAATCAAAATACTTAACGAAACATGGGAGGCTAGAAAATTATAACATCTCTTCCATAAAAAGCTAGATAGGGCCTCTCCACATAATTAACCTAAAATTTATTTAAAACTGACATATATCCATCTTAAGCACGAATCTAACATGAGCCAAGAGGGATAATATTTCTTGAGGTGCAAACTTATTTTAGAGTGCAAAATACAATGTGTGATTTTTCATTGTTTAAATTGTACTTTTGAATGATATATAGAGTGCACAACTTAAACTTGTAAGTCCAAAAAGTCTTTGTTGGATTTTGAAAAAAAAACATATACCTGAAAAAGGACCAAATTGTAAGATACTGAAACTACTTCAAATGTTTTAACCATAAAACTTATTTTTTTTCAATAGTTTTATATGATATATGTATATTTGTTTAAAAACAATATACAATATATACATAATTTGACTTAAAAATATTCTACATTGAGACATTTTATCAGTGCGCATTAAAATGATTTATTATTATTAATATATTTTTAAATATATGTCAATATTAATTCATATTAAAATATTTTATTGATAAGCGACATTAAATATTTGATTATATAGTTTAAAAACAATATACAATATATACATAATTTGACTTAAAAATATTCTACATTGAGACATTTTATCAGTGCGCATTAAAATGATTTATTATAATATATTTTTAGATATATGTCAATATTAATTCGTATAAAAATATTTTATTGATAACCTACATTGAATATTTTATTATATACCACACACACACACACACACACATATATTAGTTAACATACATTTTCAAATATTTTTTAGAAGTATAAGGTTTAAACATATTACTCACATTTTTTTGTTTCTAATTACTTTACGTGAAATTATATTACATCATATGGACAACTAATTAAACATGCACATCATACTCATTTTTGTTGTTTATTTTATTATTATAGTCGACATTGTTTTTCTATTTAAATTATATTATTTTTCAAGAGGGGCACATCTCAACTCCACGTTAACCACGAACATAATTACACATGGCTAAGAGGGACACATCTCAACTCCACCTTAACCACAGATGGAATTACACATCGCTAAGAGGGATAAGTCTCAACTCCACATTAACCACAGACAAAATTACACATCGCTAAGAGGGACATGTCTCAACTCCATGTTAACCACGAGCATAATTTCACATCGCTAAGAGGGACATGTCTCTAGTCCATCTTAACCACAGATGGAATTACACATCGCTAAGAGGGACATGTCTCAACTCCACACTAACCATAGATGAAATTACACATCACTAAGAGGGACACATCTCAACTCCGCATTAACCATAGACAAATTACACATCGCTAAGATGGACACGTCTCAATTCCACGACGAAATTACACATAGTCCTCATACTAGGTTGTAGAATAAAAACTTTGTATTCTCACAAACTATCCCCACATATGTACATACTAGGTTGTAGAATAAAAACTTTGTGTTCTCACAAAGTGTCCCCACATATGTAAATGACTTGCAAACTTAAATGTGAAAATTTTAAATTAGGAATCCTCACTTTTGCAATTTTGATTGTACTTGTCAATAAGGTTTAAACATCTTACTCACATTTTTTTACTTCTTGTTAGTGTCAGTCTTTGCAGCCTTCCTCCAATGATCAAATATGCTCTTACAAAGTCATTTTAAAGTGTCAAGGTCAAATTTTGTCATTTTAGTGAGCCTTCAAGCAAAATTTGGTCACTAGGTATTAGGTCTAGGGTTTGCTTTTACTCCTTTAAAAGTTGTCCAAATGTTGGTCCATGTCACCATTCAGCTGAGTGTGTCATCATTCAGAGGATTGTCATCATCATGTCAGGTTCCAATGGGTCATTTTACACCTTGTTCAAGCTTCAGTTGTGCCTAGGTAAGGTTCATTTCCCTCTCCTAGGGTTTTGAAGCTAATTTCTCTTTGGTCAAATCATCAGCAAAACTTGTATCCTGATGTTCATACACCTTCCCCTATCCTTAATGTACCTTATTAAACACTTCCCATCACTCATATCCCTTAAATTCCTCATTTTCCCACAAACCCTAGTTTCTTGCTACAATTTGGCAATTTTCTAGGCTAGGCCTGTGTTTTGCCCTTTTGGACCCCTTCCCTTCCCTCAATATTTGAAATTCCGCTTTCCCCTATTTCCTAACATTGCTTCCTACTTCCCAAAATTTCCTCAAGAATTTAGAAGCCCCTTATCTCCTTCATTTCCCTTCATTTCGACAAATCCCCTTTTCCACACATCAGGGTAGGTTTTACTCAAATGATGTTTCTGAGCAAGGAAAGATGAATTTGGAAAAACTGAGAGAGATTTTTATCCAAAATAGGCCAGGGAATAAAAACCTCCTTCATTTTTTACACAGGTGTCATGGTTTTATAGAAATGTCAAAAATACAGTTGCCTTAGGAGATTTGGTGCACCTATGAAGTGACCTTGGGAAAATCAAGATTTCTCCTAGCTTGATTGGCCAAATGACTTGCTTTATGAGTCAAATGATAATTAGACACAAATATATTTCCAATGGGATATCATGATCTCAATTTGGAGTTGAGGAAGACCTTCAAAAGTTGACTGCAACAACACTCTGCCTTTAGGTAGCCTCATTTTGCACATTTTGACCAGTCTTGGGAGATTTGATTTTTGATAGGGAAAATGAACTCTAAATTGCAAAATTATAGCTGGGTTGGAAATTAGACTCAATAAGCTTTCCAACAAGCTATCCCGTGCCCAATTTGGACATCAGGAAGGCCTCCAAAAGTCTCCTGGAAAAAGGTGCTACGCATTGGGTAGCCCTCTGCAGTGTAAAAAATGAACTGGCGCGACACATTGAGATGGCGTAGTGCATTGGGCTAAAAAGCCTGAAATCCATTCAAATATTCCTCCAAAGAAGCTCCAAAATTGAAAATTCTTCATTCCACAAGTAATTTAACACCTCCATATTGCCAATGTATGAGTTTCCATCAATGTTTATAGTGTTTCAATAGGTTAAAAATAAAACCCTAGTTCCTTGCAAAGTTGTGTTGAGAAAATTGCCTAGGTTTTGCAAAATTGCAGTTTTGCTTTTGTATCCCCATTTTCATTTTTATCTCATTACACTTCACTCATATTACTTTCCCTCTCCCCTTTCATTCACACTCACCTATCCCCTTATCCCTAAAACTAAAACCCTAATACCTAATCCCACTATTCCCAAACCCTAGTCAAATATCCCCAAACCCTAATTGCTATCCCAAAGCCTAAATATTATTCCCAAACCCTAGTCAAATATCCCCAAACCCTAATTTCTATCCCAAAGCATAAATACTATTCCCTAAACCCTTTCATTCCCCAAAACCCTACAGCTAGCATCAAATCCTCCCCTCATCAGTCCCACTCATCCATGGAGCTCAAAAACATGCAAGCAACCGGCAAGCTGCTAAGAGAAGGAAAACCAAGTTGACAACACTTGAAAGGGAAATTCAAGTTGAGCGTGAATCTTGGCTTGAGAGGACAAACTTGCACTTGGGAAAGGATGCTAGAGAAGGCCAACAACAAGAAAAATATGTTGAGGCACGTGGCCCATCATTTCTTGGCAAGAAACAAAGTTTGCAAGGCATGAATCAGGAACTTGAAACAAAGTTGAAGAGGGCATCGAGGAGGTGAAAGGAGAAAGATAGACTTCAGATATTTGCTGAGGCTTCCTTGGCCCAACACAGCTCTTGATGGAGAAGACTCAGCCCAAATTTCAAAAAATTTGGGACACTTTTTGCAATTTTGAAAATTTTGGGCTAAAACACAGAATGTTTTGCCCTATGCGCTGCGCCACCTGGCGCTCACTTTTGATGGGAGCTTGGCATGAAAAAATATTCTTTCTTAGCAATGGGCAAGAAATTTTGACAGGTTTTGAGCCCTCAAAAAGGTCAAAAGCACTCAAAAAATGACCTTACTGCCCCTATTTTGACACATAGGAAGCAGTGTTGGGCGAACTTAGTTTTGGAGGGGCAAATTGAGGCCAAATTCAAAAATTCCACTTGGGTTGGAAAGTCGACATGCAGAACTTTCCAACAAGCATACTTGGAACAAATTTGGACACCAGGAAGGCCTCCAAAAGTGGCTGCAAACAGGCGCTACGCATAGGGAAATCAGCGCGACACATTGGGTGAATTTTGCTCAGTTTGACCAAGTATACTCTGTTTTTCACCCAGTTACTTAACAGTTTGACTTTTCTCCTTCTTATTGTCAAACCCATGATGTAATTTAATGTGACATGATGGATTTTGATGTAATTATGCTAAATTATCACTTATAGAGGTAGATTCATCCATCAAAAGGTAGTTTGCAACTGAATGAATCAGTTTCCTAGTTTTTAGAGGCAAGTTGTTCCACTGCCTACTTTTTAGTTCTCTGTTTAGATTTTGTTGGAACAACTTCTAATCTTATGAGCTCGACCCCTAGAGGCTAATATGAGTTGTTGGTTGCCTATATTTTGTAATTTTTCAGTCATTAGCATAGTTGGACTTTTGAGAAAGCAAGGAGCTTTATTGTATACTCATATCAACAGTTTTGGCTAAGGAATTGAGACCAGGGTTTGCAGCACTCTTTGGGATTCATGTGCCATTTTGTTTTGGTACAGTTCTTTCTTCTGTAATTGTGAATTTACTTATGTGTTATGTATGTCATTATCTATCTTGCTTATTCTTAACTAAATCAAACAAAGGAAAGGGTAGAATCAATTGAAATTGCAATGCTCTACCTAGGGTTTGCTTTAGATTTTGATGTTTTCAGCTGTTTGAAGAGGATCCATGAGTTTTCTTGCCCTCTTCAACTCCTCACCTGTCTAATATCTCCATCTAATTAAATTTGAAGTGCCAAAATCCATTGTCTACCTTTCCCCATTGAGATCTCTGCAAAACTGAGCCTCAATCCCTGCACCCAAAATCTGCCTTTCCATTTGAGCCAGCAAAACATCTTTAAATTCAATAAAACTCATTTACATACATACCTAGCCTAAAATCAGTTAGCATATTAGTCATCTCAAGCCCTCATTGATCATATTTTGCTGAGATTGACCAAGAGAGATCCCTCTCCCGACTTGGTAGGGCTAGCTACCAGGTTAAGTGTGGTTTGATGTTGTCCTAGATCCTACCTTTCTCAGCCTGAGGTAGATTTAGGCACTAACATAGTGGCGAATCAGCTAGGGAAGAAAATTTTGTTTGTTTGTTAGTGTTCTTGCTTTATAAACTATAGATGGAGCCTGAAGTTATGCCAGGAAGCCTTCGAACTGCACATTGCTTTGCGAGTGCATAAGTAGATAAAAGATGCTTTAGTCAATCTTTGGTCTAGTCTTATAAGCTGAACATCTGACTTGCAAATTGCCCTAGTAACATGTATCAAATTCAGATCTGATTGTTGATGGTGGACAACGATCAAACACCGGAAAGGCTGAAATAATTCACCTAGCGATTCCAAATCATTTTCGAGATCAGATCCAAAGACTCCACTAGAGGATGAACCCAACCAGCAAAAACATGAAAGGACAATACAGAAAGATCAGGTATTCAAGTTGGAATTTCATCCAAGACATTTTGTTCTTTGTTATAAATTATTTCTTCTCTTTTCCCAAGAATGTCAAGAAGGCTTTGCAAAGTATACTATTTTTGAGAAGAGATACTCGGTCTGCATTTGATTCCTTCCCTTGAAGATTGTAAATACCAAATATTTGCATGCCTTTGAGCTTGATCAAGACCCTTTTTCCGAATTTTCTGATGACCGTCTTCAAACTGATGAGCCTCAAGTGACCAAGACTAATTCTACAACCTTTGTACATACCCCACTACCTTGTAAAATTCCAGATCGATACAATCCTCTGATTTTACCTCCTGTATCCCATGCTTTCTTTAAAAATCATGATCTATATCTACCAAGATTTGATGGCGAATGTGAAAATATCACTGCTGAGAGACATGTATTGGATTTTGAGTCCTTTCTTGACCTTTTTGAAGTTGATGAAGAAGATGTCAGTATTAGGCTTTTTGCTCTTTCTTTGCAAGGCAAAGTCAAGAGTTGGTTCAAAACCCTGCCTGATGCAAGCATCTCAGATTTCCAGCAGTTCGTCAAAGTTTTCCTTGACAGGTGGGTGGTAAGACAAAACCCTTTCTTGATTATAGAAGAGTATAACCCGCTGAAAAGACAACCAAGAGAGATAGTACAACAAATTTTTTCCAGATTTAACCAAGTTTATTATTCGATGCGTGTTAATATAAGACCTCCTCTTGGATCCACTCTCTTGCACTACGTGGGTGCCTTTGATCTGGACATGGAGTTTCAGTTGAGGGAAAGGAACCTTGCAACACTTGAAGAGATGCAGAACAATGCAGTAGATGTAGAGGCTCATTTGCTGATTCGAAGGGCAAAGTTGAAGGAAGAAGAGATGAAAAACATAGAGCCGGAGGAATCGACATCTCTAGAGGTAAAGCTTGACATTTTGGCAAGTGCAGTGGA
>APFE031486883.1:0-20117 GCA_000404065.3 Pinus taeda
CTGTGGTTACATGTATTGATGGTGTGTTTCTCTTTGTACTTGTAAGTTTGTTATGTGAATCATATTCTTACTTTTTCTGCTGCAAATTAGGCAAATGAAGTGTTAAGGTAGAATTCATGGTCGCTATGCTCTCCCTTTAAGTTTGCTTAATATCAATGTTTTCAGCTGTTTAAGGAGAATTCAAGGTGATTGCTTGCTCTCCTTAGCTCCTCACCAGTCATTCTCATCCATCCAAATCTTTCAAAGGTATCAATACAGTCTCCTACCTCGCCCCAAAGAACCCCCTGCAAAAATTGTGTCCAGTCCCCGCACCCAAAGTTTCCTTTCCCCAATTTTCCACCAAAACCCTAAAAATCCCAAATCAAACCTTTTTATCAGTTTACTAGCCTAAAATCAGTGTTCTTTATTGGTTATCTCAGCCCGTTGAAGATCTTTGCCGAGATAGACCGGAGAGAGCCCTCTCCTGCCCCGTAGGGCTAGCTACGAGGCTAAGTGGTTTGATGTTGCCTTGGAGTTTACCTTTTTCAGCCTGAGGTGAAATTTCAAGCACTAACAGGTTGGACACTCACAAGTACCAACAAGTTCCTTGATGGGAGGTAATCCTCTATCCATATAATTTTTTTGCAACAATCTTAAACCAGAGAACTGCAAGTGCCCAAATCGAAAGTACCATAACCAATAATAATTAGAACATGGAATTATAAAAGAACTGACATGATCAATGCAATTCATAACTAGATGAAAGAGTATATTCCTTGTTATCTGCACCTTTTATATCAATTGTTTTCTTGGGGGCTTGTCATATATAATACATTATTTTCCTTGAAAAATAACTTTGTATCTCTTCTGCATCAATTGACCAACACTGATCAATTTATGTTTGAGACCAAGGACATAACATACCTATGAGATTGTCTTCGGATCCCCCTGCTTGGTCAAAATGGAGACAACTCCTTTACCATCTACATCCACAGTCATTTTAGTCCCTAAATTTACATCTGTCTTCCCATATTGATCAAAATTTGAAACCAAATTCTTGTTTCCTAGCATGTGGTTACTACAACCACTGTCTAATAGCCACACATTATCATAAGGGTCATGAATGATATGAGAATCTAGGAACATGGAGTTAGTACTCTCTGTAGTGACATTAGCTCTCTCGTTTACTTGATCAACTATACTCTTCCTACAATCACAGGTATAGTGACCAAATTTATTTTAATAATGACATCTCACCTTTGATTATTGCTGAAGCTTCTATAGTTTCTTCCACTTTCATGTTCATGCTCTTCTCAGCCATCTCTTCGACCACCATGTCTTTTGCCTCATCCTCTACCTCTCGATCTACTCAACGACCTTTGTCTCTTGAAATAGAAACCTGACTTTTGAAAGTGGTTTCTAAAGTGGAATCCTTATTTTTGTTTATCCTTGCCTCATGTGATAGAAGTGATCCCATCAACCCATCAACTATTAGTGACGTCAAATTCTTGGCTTCTTCTATGGTTGCTACCACAACATCAAATTTGGTAGAAAAAAATCTGAGGACCTTCTCAACCACTGTTTGATCTTTAATTTCTTCACCATAAATCTTTAATTGATTTATGATAGCCATGACCTGATTCATGAAAGAATCGATTTCCTTTGTCTCCTTCATTTGCAGAATTTCAAAATATATCCTAGTATTCTAGAACTTAACAATATTGACTTTGGGCATACCCTTATAGCTTGTCGCCAAGGTCTCCCATGTTGTCTTTGTTGAAGACGTGATCATAATCTTTTGTAACACTACTTGGTCCACTCCCTGCTGGATAAGTCGCAACGTTTTTGCATTCTTCTTTTTGTCTTTCTTCTATAGTTCCATCTTTACATTACTGAGGGCTAGTTCTTCTTCTTCATTTTTAGGTTCTGAAAACCGAAATAGCATGAGCCCGCAACATGGTTTCCATCTTAATGGCCCACATATCATAATATTTTCCTATAAATGATGAGCATTTGGGCTAAAAAAAAAAATTGTAAGCTGGGGCGGGACTCTCCGATTTACATGTCGATTATGTACCCCTCTATGAGGGAAGGGTAGCCCAAGAATTGAACCCAAGACTTCCGATTCGGTGAGACTTCATTTTCACGGCTCTTGCCGCTTGAGCTACCCCATATGGACTGGGCTAAAAATTTGAGAAAAGCATTTTTCTTCAAAAAAATACACTTCTCTTCCAAAAATATTAAAAACCCTATGTTTCTCATTTTAAAAGCTTTGTAAAACTCTAGTTTTTATAAAACAAAATTATAAAAATTCCTTTGTATAAAAAACTATTAAAAAAAAAAAAACTCCTTTTTTTAGAGCCTTTTCACCGCATCTTTATAAAAACTTTTAATAAGCTCGAATCCTTTTAAAATAAATTTTTTAAAAAGAAATTTTACAAACAAAGCACCACACTTATAATTTTGAAGAACCTCCATGTGAGCTTTGACTTCGAAGTAAAATACGTTGGACAGGGATTAACGTACGACATTCTTAATGTCACATGAAGGTTTAAATCATCAAGGCGTCTTTCGACAGAATGGGGAGGCGTTGCATTCCAAAAAATGAAACAATCGTAAGTTTTCCGTAGTCAACACAGTTTATGACAAAAGGAGAGGAGCGTTGATCCACACTACTTTCTCTATTCTACTATTTTGCTGCATACTAATTATTCAATAGTTTTGTAAACCGAAGATTTTTTTCACTCAACCCACTTCTTGACTGGCTTTGCTGGCTCTACTGAGGTTGTGATCTTTTCTCAGCTCTGATACTATTTTTTTGGAAAGGCAGAGGAGCAGAAACACAAATTTTACACACAAAACACCCGAGAGTTGCGGCTCTTCTATTGATCACACAAAAACTTGATGATTACAATGAAACCAGTGAAAGGTGTTTAAAATTTTCCAACTAAAAACTCACCTAACTTAACTTAACATGCAACCACACACTAAATTCAACTATGAATTAACTCGACTTGACTCCACCGTTAGTTAAATAACTCTCTGACTTTAAATAAATCTCTATTCAAGAATTAATTAGCTATTTTAACATTTTACACTAGCTTCATCCTCACCCTGGCTTTGACAACAGAACAATCCCAAGCGAATTTCATCACCAAATACTTCAACTCTTGGATCAACACTAATCACTCACAAAATAGAAGGTCGATTCCAATAAAAAACTAATGGTGACAAGATTTATAGCAGGAAAAAGGCTTTATAGCATCACAACTTCTCACACCTTAATCCCACGTAGCTTAAAACAGATCTATTCTCTAGCACTTATTGCATACGAGGAAAGATAAAAATAAAGATTCACTTGGGTCACATGCCACGGAGCTTCACAATTTTACACATAACACGCAACACAATACATAGAACACAACTCTCTCCCAACAATAAAAAATGCACAATAGACTCACTGACTGAACCTCTGCACAAACTCACCTATCTCTCACCTAATGCTTTGATACTAAGATAAAATAAAATATAGGTAACACAAATAATAATTTGAAATGGAGAGGCAACACTCACACAAAGATGTTACCCGCACTCATTTTGCAATCTACCAAAGTAGATTCAGATACATTTATAAGAGTGAAACATAGATTATCAACTTAACCAAACTCTAGAAAATAGGATCTGAGGCCCGAATTATGACAAAACAACCTTAACAACCTCCATGTACACTTTAATATTATTTAATAATTATTTTTATTTATTTTATTTTCAAACTAAATCTAAATATAATAATATTTTTATCATACCATATAGGTGTGTAATTATTTTGAAAATTATCAAGAATCAATGCCTATCCACCATTTTTAACCATTTAATTTATATGGCTACACTTAATTTTTACGTAAATATGATATCCTCTAAAAACTACGAAATTTTCCATAAAATAAATAATACTTAAATTTTGTAAAAATATAATATCTCTTTTCAATGTTATAAAAATGTGAAATGTTCTCTCTTATATATATATATAATATATATATATATATATATATTATATATAATCAAATTATTTCTTATATATGCAGCTATGTTTTAAATTTTACATGTGTTTATGTTTGATAAATGTACTAGTATTGTAATTTCTTACTAAATATTATTTGATAAACATTAAACATATCTTTCCATATTTGTATTATTAATGTAAAATGACATATTTTAATATTTTCTTGGGATGGTCATCAGATCAATTTTGTCTATTTATAATAATTACCTCATTGTAACAGAACACATCGTAGATTAACATACCCACACTTAGCACACTCATTACATGTAGTATAGGTCAACTAGATATCTCAAATAAGATTCTAATCATTACATTGGTGGTATGATCATTGTCCTATTAGTTATCTAATCATTACATCGATTGGATAATAATTCATTTATTAGTTGCATTATTGGATAATCATTGCTTTATTAGCTGGGATTCTCTTGATACCTTCATGATACCCCCAACTACATAATTTAAGCACTTTCATGTTGCATTGATTCCTCAAGTCACCCCATAAGCTTCATGGGTGAGTATATGTCCATACCAAGCATCTCTTTTCCATCAATGGAGGGTACTTGGCCATACTTGTAGGAAAATTAGTCAACCCTACACACTAGATCGATTACCAAGGATTGTAAGCATCTAGTGGAAAGTATATATAAATGATCCCATTTGCTTCACCGTGAGTATGGGCACTACCAATTCTGATAGTCCTCTATTGACAGGAATATTATTTACCATCACAACTCACGGGCTAGGAAATCTCCATTCTCGAAAGTGTACATGTTCCAGCATATTATAAAACACATATACACATGGCACAATACAACATACACACAAATACACATGGCACAACACAACATATAAACATATACACATTACACATTATCACAGAGAATCCAAAGACTACACCATATCTACCCACATGAACCAAGCAATACCACCTATAATGTCTTTCCACGATTGAAACTTGTGCCTACAACCCAAACCCAGGTCTATGGTTCCTTCAACTTTCCCATGTTTGTTCCAACATGCCGTAAATCACATTGCTCTTTATTTGCTGACATAACCTTCAAAATTCCTTATTCATAACCATGATATAACATGAGTGTCATAATATCACGATGATCAAATAAATAGTAGTAATGATTCCCTCCCTTGATAAATTTCCTCCCACACCCAGGGACCTCTTTGAATAATTTCATTATGTTATCCCAACAAGCCATTCATATATGCATCAAATTTAAACAATTAGTGTTCCACAAGAATGATCCCTTGCAAGAGCCTATCTATCACAATGGCTTTACATACATTTAGATAATCATCATCATATTCATGATTATAACATACATCCACATATGCCAAGTAAGATTGAGTTTAGGAAAACCTTCGTTCTATGCCATTTTCATAGTTTTCATATCATTGTCCATTATTCCAATGGACCCAAGCAACCCACTTGGCTATCATATTGTTTTTCACTTATTCATGGACGTAACACAGATTAGCATATATGAAATAGAGTCATAGTTTAGAGAACTCCCTTTGTTTATACAAATAATGTATATAATATCAACAACAATTTCCATAGGAATACTTTATCTAATTCCTCCCTTTTACCTTTTTACCTGACTATCACATTTAGGAGTGATGCTCCAACATACAATATTGATGGTCGCTCATCTGCCCACCTCCAATCCTTCTATCCTTTCTCTACTCTTTGTTTATATGTAGGGCCTTAGCCTAGTTACAAAACTTTGTTGGGTCCCCCCACAGGGGCTTCACTCAATGAACTTCTGACATATCATGTGCGTTCATGGCATACTAAACAATACCCTTACTTTGACTACATATTAGAAAATACCTCTAAAAAACACATTAATTTACCCCCTAGCAATATGAACCCAATACACTGTCCCAATTAAAAAAACCCTACTTTCACTAGATATTGTAGGTCTCCATTTTTCCATTAACATTTTTGACAGTCCTTTATATTTTTTTCATTGACTTTGAGCTCCATTTTTTATACCCCCCATTATAAAAATCATTTACCCCTTATTATATGTTGAATATATTATGTCATTTTTTCCTCAACATATATCCCCCAATATGAATGCACATGGTATGGTATTTCTCCTCTAGTGAAGCCCCCATGGGTCCCCCTTAGCCTTTCCTAGAGCTCTTTGGCTTCCTACCATACCCAAAACAATTCCCAAGGCCCCAAATAACGGAATACGAAAGGAAAAATCCAAACAAAACTAGTGAAACAATAAAAACCATGGAAACAACATAAATCACAATTGAATGGTAGCATGGCATTGCATTCAGTCAACAATCAAAACAATAAAAAAAAAAGACAAGGATGAGAAGCCAACATAATAGAAGAAAATGCATGAAACATCCAATGCTTCCCTATCGACCATTTCCCTTGAGTTTTGGTGTTTTCAATGCACTCATGTGTAAAATCTTAACTCACGCCCTCTCTAAAGCTTCACAATGACATTTTAACGTTGAAATTCCCCTCCCATTTCTCCAAGGAGGGATCATTGAATTCCTATCAAAGGTCCTTGAAGGAATGCCCCCTCCTCCTCCTTTATCTTCTAGCAATATACACTGCTGATATAAGTGCCCAAGAGCTTGCACAAGCTACTTTTCCCTTGTTGTACTTGTATTTCCATGAACTTCCATACATATTCCACTACTAGTGCATTAATAGCAATAACATATGTGTGTGTGTGTGTGTGTGTGTGCATATATGCACCCAACCACCACTTTGGCATCCTATGTACCGCATGTTATCCTGTGCTTGATCACACATCTTCAAAATTCTTATCAGTCACATGTCTCAAGCCAGGACACAATTTAAACATATACATCAACATGGTTTTGAAAATCAGAAATACATATATGTATATGGCAACATGTTTACCATTATCCCATCAAAAAAATTTTAAAATCAGTGTTTTCACCAAGATGAACAACATTAACTAAAATCAACCTTTCTATTGAGACCATCATTACAAAATTTAAAGAAAATCAGCCTAGCCTCTTTATTGAGGCCATCATTACAAAATTTATAGGAAAATTAACCCTTTCAAATTTTTAATAGTCATGCTTCTTTATCAACCAACATTATCAATTTAGAAGATCAATCTTCTTTCTAAGGCCAACAATAGCCATTAAGTTCAACCTTTTTTTCTAAAGCTAGCTATAGTCATTAAAATTAGCCCCCTTTGCTAGGGAAAACAATCATGGCATCTACTATCTCAAAAAGGTCAGTTAGAAAGCCATCTATCACATAAGCATTTGTCATCCTTGTAATTCATAATTATCACATTTATGAAATGCATCATCGATATGCCTGCAATCTAGTTTTCAATCAACATAAAACCATCACACATAGTTCTACACCCAACACCCAATTACATAAGCAACCAATCAACTTATAACCAACAATCATAATGTTACAACTAGCACCCACTTGCACTACAAATCAATCATCGAAGCACATCACTCTCTAATAGAGTCACAGATTATCATACCTCTAATCCACTAAGGCTCTTTGCCACATAACATATACACCATGGTATTCTCACATCTTGATCTATATATATATATATATATATTTATATATATATATATTATATATATATATTATATATATATATATAATAATATAATAATATATTAATTATATATATATATATATAAACACCAAACATTCAATAGAGTTAGGGAATGATATGAAGATAGAGTTAGGGAATGATATGAAGATACAAGCAACATGGGGATTTTCCCCAAATCCCTCATATCATATGAACACTCTGATACACATTCCAAGTATGAAAAGGAACACCATTTAACCAAAAATGTTGGCACTCTACAAACAACCATACACATAGAAATGTAGGAAATCCTACAACAATTAAAGGAATCAAAAGCATATTACGTCAAAGAAATAGGTTGTCCACACCTTCCATATGCCTCATAGAAAATACATGCAATGCCATTACATTTTTCAAGTAATTCAAACATCATTGCAATCAACATTCACTCCAATTCGATAAGTAGCACACAACCACATTCACATTCAATTATTATACTCAGAGTTAGAGGTCCACTTCATTTCGAGATGTCCAGGAATTGAACCTTATGCTTTGACATTATTCTACAATAAAGCTCCAATCTATATTCCTAAAGGCCTAGTTTTGAACCTTTTCTTTGATACCACTCTTTAACATACCCCCATCCACCCATATCCTATACAAGGGGTAGAAAGAGGCATTACCATCATTAATCCAACCTCCAATGTCTTGTTATGGAAATCGAGTCTTAAATTTTTTTCATTTTTCAAACTTCTCAAAACTTACAATAGACATTTTCATTGCATCCAATTCATCGAGAGCTTTTCAAACATATAAAATTTTCCTTAATCTGACTCTCAAATCAAAAGTTATGACCATTTAAAGTTTCGGCCAATAACCTCTTGCCACATCATCAATTTCTGCCATATGGCACCTGCGTGGTCCCCACATGGCATCCCAATTCATGCCTATGCAACTCCCTGAATGATCTCTTTCATAGTGGTGCAATCAGGGCATGTCTATGTGGCACCCATGTGACCCTGACCTTTATCTGCAAACATCATGTAGCCTCCTTGGCAGATAAACAACATACATCACATGGAAGGATAGATGACCCAAATTAAATGAGGAACCCATACTCTTTGATGTCACCATCTAAATTCCCCAGGTCAAAATCCCTCTTCTGTCAATTGCTAGGAATTCCTTCATCTTGGGCTTTCATGTCTTGCTGACGTCACTCTAACGTTTGTTAGGTCCCTATAATACTAGTGATTCCCCCATTACTATTGTCATTGTAGCCCTTATTGTTATTGTTCTACCTCTATTGTCTCCATATCGTTATTATTATGTCCCATAGAAACCCACTATTGTTATTTTTGTACCATTATATTATTATTGTTAGGTTGGCTTTGGTTATATTGTGACCCCTTAGACTCCTATATATAGAAAGGAGAATTTGCCATTTGTATTATCCAAGGATTTTTCATTTGTGTAATGTTAAGGAGGTTTCCCTCTCGAAGAGGCTGATTTTTAAGACATTGTTCTATATTTTCTATCTTTGTGTGAGTTGGTTTCATAATATTTAGTATCAGAGCTTGGATTCTAGGGTTTCGCTGCTCCAAACAGGTTATAGTGGAATTTTCGCTATACCTTTTTTTTTCTATGTTTAAGAAGCTAAAAGAAAACCCATTTTAGTCAAAATCTCTTTGAACCTTAGGTCCTAATTTCAGAGCTTTTCCCGCTATATTTTTGGAGATATGATCCAAGGAAGTTAGGGTTTTTGCAGGATCTTGAATTATATCTCGAACAGGTGACCTGGGGAAAATCGTCATAACTGTTCTTCTGAGCATCAGATTGAAATTTCATAAGAATTTACATAAACATGACGACTTGTAGTTTTCTATGTATTAGTTTCAGGTCCTAAGGTTGAAACAATGACACATGGCACTTCTTACAAGTTATCTCTACTGAACTAGTCTATAATCAGGTCATCATGGGAGATTTCTCATAACGCTTCCTTGGAGAATCGAATCTTCATTAGAATTGTGAGGTTAGAAAGAGGACTCAGAGGGCTACCTTAGGAAGAAATTTTAGACCTTGAACATACCAAATTATAGATATATAGTAGATTCAATATCGAGATCCTGCAAAGTGAAAAAATGTGTATAGTTTTTTTAAATTTTTGCATAAGTTTGGTTTCAAAAATTAGTTTGAAGGAATTCAAAGGGCATAGTGAAGCATTATTATCATTAATTGATGCCCTGAAGAAAAAAATGGAAACACCTAGTAAGCAACCTGAAATCTCTAGCATGACTCATGAAGAATATGAAGAAATGCAACCTGATATATCAAAATTACGAGACCAAGTACAACAAAATTCACTCTTACAAAAAATGACAGAGATGGATGGTTTAAAGAAAGATGTGGAAGCTAAGATGTATGGCATGGAAGCTAAGATGGACGGTTTAAAAAAGCGCGTGGAAGCTAAGATGAATGTTTTAAAGAAAGACATAGAAGATAAGATGAATGATGTGGAAACTAATATGGATGGCATAGAAGCTAAGATGGATGGAACTAAAGCTAAGATGGATGGCATGGAAAATAATATGGATGGTTTAAAGAAAAGTGTGGAAGCTAAGATAGAAGATTTGAAGACATATTTGACAAGTTTTCTATAGGAAATACTTACTAATGGCGAAAGGGTAGTAAAGGAAACTCATGATGAGAACAAATCAAATGTTAATCATGATTTCATAGACTCTAATGTTGTATTAAAGACCCACCATGTTTCAAAGATCGATATGAGGAGGTTTGATGGCAAGGATCTCGTAACATGGATACTACAGATGGAGCAATATTATGATCTCCATAATGTGCAAAACACACAAAAGATATGCATTGAAAATTTATATTTGGAACCGAATCAGTTTATATGGTATCGATGTCTTTTCTCTCATAAATAAATTGTCACTTGGGAAATTTTATGAATGAAATGATAGCACATTATGAGGATACAAAAAGAAACATTTTTTTTAGCCAATTGATAAATCTCAAACAAAAGGGTTCAATGATGGAGCACATTTAGGACTTCCAAAAATTGAATATAAGGGTAAAATATATTTCAGAAGAGCATAGGATTGATGTCTTCATAGGGACTTTGAAGGATAACATCCAACACAAGGTTCACCTTTGGGAACTTGATTCATTGGAGAAGGCATTCAGGTTGGCAAGAAAAATGGAAAACAAAATTATGGCAACAAGGGAACCTGCCACTCACAATTATAAAGATGGAAGTGTTGTTGACCCTAGCCTTCCACAACTTACAAGGTTGACACCACAACAATTGGAAGAAAAAAGAGGGAAAGGGATTTGTTATAGTTGCGATAGAAAATACGCTAAAAGTTATAAGTGTTCTAAGAAGAAATTATTTTACATAGATTGTGAAGAAGAGGAAGAAAAGGAAAAAAAAATGTCAAAAGAAGAGGATATACATCAGGAAAAAACCATAGAGAAAGAATAAATGAATCTGACCATATCTTACCACTCCTCAAACTATCAAGATAGAAGGTAGTACCCATAATTCTATTCATTGTAAGATAGCCAAGGAATTGAATTGCTTCCTATATCCAACACTAGAGTGTCAAGTCATGGTTGCAAGTGGAGGAACAATAAATTGCTCTAGAAAGTGCCATAATATCAAGCTATCCATGGGAGAATATGTATTTATTAGCCCAATGCTTTCCATTCCAATGGTGGTGCTAATGTTGTACTAAGATTCCAATGACTACAATCCTTGGGTACAATAGCATTTAATTTTCAAGAACCTTTCTTCAGAAGGAAAGGAAGTTAAATTAAGGGGTATTGCAAGGAAACCAAGAAAGATAATCATCTCTAATGGAATAAAAAAGCTTCTAAAGAAAGAACAATGAGGCATAATTGCACAATTATGTTCACTAGAGGTTCCCACATCAAAATCATCTATTTCTCCAGATCTCCAAAAAGTCTTGGACAATCATTCCAAGGTATTTGAGACTCCCAAAGGCCTCCCACTTTTTCGTGATCATGATCATGCTATTCATTTGTTTCCAAGAAGTGTTCCTCCAAACATCAGGCCTTATAGATATCCCTATGCCCAAAAGAGTGAAATTGAAGGTATGGTTGCAAAAATTCTAGAGGATGGTATAATTCAACCCAGTCAAATTTCTTCCTCTGCTCCAATATTATTGGTTCGCAAGAAAGATAGATCATGGTACATGTGTCCAGATTATAGGGAGCTTAACAAGCTCACTATTAAAGATAAATTTCCCATTCCTGTCATTGATGAATTATTGGATGAATTGCATGGATCAATTTACTTTACCAAGTTGGATATTCATTCAGGATATCATCAAACAAGAATGAAGACTAAAAACATTCTGAAAACAACATTTAGAACTCATGAGGGTCATTATGAATTTTTTGGTCATGCCTTTTGGCCTTACCAATGCACCTTCTATTTTTCAAGGTTTGATGAATTCCATTTTCAAACCCTTCCTTAGAAAATTGTGTTATTATTTTTCGATGATACACTAATCTACAACAAGTCTTGGAAGGATCATTTCAACATGTTGTCAGGGTGCTCAACCTATTGGAGGAGAAACAATTATATGCAAAATGATCCAATTGTTTCTTTGGAGTACAAGAGGTGGAATATCTAGGTCATATTGTATCTCATGAAGGTGTTAAGGTAAGGATCATGTTCAACATGTTGAAAGGGTGCTCAAACTATTGGAGGAGAAAAAATTATATGCAAAAAGCTCCAAATGTTTCTTTGGAGGACAAGAGATGGAATATCTGGTTCATATTATATCTCATGAAGGTGTTAAGATAGACCCTAGCAAAATTAAAACCATTAAGGAATGGAAAATCCCCATATCCATAAAGCATCTGCAAGGATTTCTTGGGTTGATAGGGTATTATCGCAAGTTTGTTAGAAATTATGGGAGAATGGAAACACCTCTAACAACATTATTGAAGAAATATGCATTTTCATGGACTCCAGAAGCAACGAAGGCCTTTAAAAATCTTAAAGAGGCAATGTGATAAGCACCGGTTATAACTACTCCAGACTTCAGAAAAACATTTATTATGGAATGTGATGCTTCGGGAAATGGAAATGGTATTGTTTTAATGCAAGAAGAAAGACCCATTGCTTTCAAAAGTTGTCCAATCAAAAGAAAGCATTTACACAGCTATTTATGAGAAGGAAATGTTGGCAATACTACATGCACTTAAGATATGGAGACCCTACCTAATGGGAAGACACTTCAAGGTAAAAACGGATCAAGATAGTCTTAAATACCTTTTAGAACAAAGATTATCTTCAAAAGAGCAACAAAAATGGGTCACAAAGATGTTGGGTTATGAATTTGAAATCATCTACAAAAAAGGGAAGCAAAATGTTGTGGCAGATGCATTCTCAAGAAAGGATTAGGATGTGGAAGCATTTCTTTGTGCCATTTCTATTATCCAACCATATTGGATAAACGAAGGAAGGGATGAATGGAAGAATGATGAAGACGTGTGGGCACTCATTCAAAAGATACAACAAGATCCCAGTGCATTTGATACATTTAGCTGGAAAAATGATTCGTTATGGTACAAAGATCGAATATACCTATGTAAGAATTCCCAACTCAAACAAAAGATTCTTAGGGAATTGCACAACTCTCCCTTAGGAGGGCACTCAGGATTTCTAAAAATTTACCATAGGGTTAAAAAGGGATTTTTTTTGGGATGGCCTTAAATCAGATATTCAAAATTTTCTAGCGGAATGTTTATTTTGACAACAAAATAAATTTGAAAAAATTAAGACCCCAAGTCTATTACAACCTTTATCCATTCCTAGCCAACGTTGGGAGGAGGTTTCAATGGATTTTATCATAGGTTTACCCAATTCCAAAGGAAAGAGTGTTATCATGGTGGTAATTGACAGACTTATCAAGTATGCACACTTTTGCGCATTATATCATCCATTTAAAGAGAGTACAATTTCTGCTGCATTTATGGAAATAATTCAAAAGTTACATGGAAGCCCAAAGATTATTGTAAGTAACAAAGATCCCATTTTCACTGGAAATTTTTGGACATAATTATTTTCTTATCTTGGTACTCAGTTAGCTCATAGCTCATCATATCATCCTCAATTTGATGGACAAAGTGAGATAGTAAAAAAATGTTTGGAAGGATATCTTCATTTCTTTGTATCTAATAAATAGACACAATGGGTCAAATGGTTGCCTTTGGTTGAATGGTGGTATAACACTTCCTTCCATACTGCAACAAAAATGACCCCATTTATTGAACTTTATGGATATCATCCACCATCCATCACATCATATTTATGAAAAAATTTTAAGGTTCAGGCAGTGGAAGATCACATTGAGCATCAACAACAAGTTCTCCAACTCTTAAAGGATAACCTCACTTTGGTACAAAATAGAATGAAACAACAGGTAGATCAACATCACAGTGAAACAAGTTTTGATGTAGGTGATTGGGTATGCCTACAACTACAACCGTATAAACAAATGTCTCTCAAGCAAGCTAAGAAGGACAATAAATTATCACCAAAGTATTATGGGCTGTACAAGGCGTTGCAAAAGATAGGTACTATGGCATACAAAGTGGAGCTTCCTGCAGCTTCCTGAGTGCACCGAGTTTTCCATGTTTCATGCTTAAAGAAGGTTATAGGTGACAAGGTCCCAGTTCAAACAATATTGCCAGAACTTGATGAGGAAGGAAAAATCATATTGGAACCTGAAGAAGTCATAGAAACAAGAACTCAACAGTTATGAAATTGATCAATTTCAGAGTATCCCATGAAGTGGGAGAAGTTACCCGCTGAAGATTCCACATGGAAAGATGAGAATTTTATACAGAAGCATCCAAAACTACTTAAGCATTGAGGACAACACTTTTTTGAAGGAGAGGGGAATGTTAGGTCCCTATAATACTAGTGATTCCCCCATTACTATTGTCATTGTAGACCTTATTGTTATTATTGTGCCCCTATTGTCCCCATATTGTTATTATTGTGCCCCATAGAAGCCCATTGTTGTTATTTTTATGCCCTTATATTATTATTGTTAGGTAGGCTTTGGTTATATTGTGACGCCTTAGATTATTATATATAGAAAGGAGGTTTTTTCATTTGTATCATCCAAGGATTGTCATTTGTGTAATGTAAAGGAGGTTTCCCCCTCGAAGAGGCTGATTTCTAAGTCGTTGATCTATCTTTTCAATCTTTTTGTGAACTAGTTTCATAACATCTCTTTCTAAATTTGTTGGTACAAGACCCATCTTCGTCAATTGCCAGGAATTTCTTCATTCCCCAAGACGTTAATACATTTTTCGTTTATATTTGTTCCCTTTTTGATGTCGTGTGGGTGATATTAGTTATGGGGTGATCTCATTGTTGTGTTATGTCAATATGTCTCTGAACATTTTCCCTGGGCCATTTTTCATAGCCCATCTCCTGAAACCACCATGGTGGCATCATCCTATCCATGTGACCATATCTAGATATGTCACATGTCATCTAATGTTGGCCCACGTGGCCCCTCTAAAAGGCTCAGTCTAGCTACCACATGGCATGCCACCATGATGGCACATTAGCCTTGGTCCATGTCAAATGCCAGGTAGTGTAGGTCCCACCTAGCTCCTGCCTTTGCACCCAAAATAATTTGTATCAATTGATGGTAATGATTCCCATCTCCTGACGTGAACACCTGTGATTTTTGGTTCAAGGTGCAAGTGGTCATGATTTTAAAATGTTGGGGACCAAAATTTAATATGATGGATAGAACCCCCAATCATTGGTTTATTATTGAACTTCCTTCCACTATTGATATAATTATGTATTTATAAATATTATTATAATACTTCTGCCTCCCCTTGAGAAATCAACAACCCTAATACAATGAGGAAATTGATTTTCGAGATCAAATGAGGAACCCCTTGCCCTTGTTACATCATGAGGGGTAGGTCCTCAACCATGGGTCCATCTTTTGGTTTCATGCCCCTCGATTAATGAAGAAAAATCATTCAATCCATATCAACATAATGGGGGGGGGGAGGGTGATGCCCCTAAGGTATAGATAGGGGGGTCCCTCATTAGTATTCTTCCCTCTGGAATCATGACACTAGTGAGAATATTATCATTTCATAATGGAAGGACCTCCAAAACTTGGTCAATTTTGCACATACTAGACTTTATATGTATGAAGGGTTGTATCTGGCTTGCACCATTATTTATGGAGGGTCACTCTCTAGTGCTTAGCATTATGCCTTTGTGAAACTCCTTCCTACTACACAACAATGGTGCCTATCCCCTCTAAGATTTTATAATATAAATATGTCTGTAGGTTTTAACCCCATACAGAAATTACTTGCATACAAATTCTAAAACACAGAAAATAAAAAATGTGAGAGCATAACACATAAAACACATATACACAGAGATTTTCCCCTGGATCCCAAAACTGGGACTACCAGCTTGATTTTTCATTATATTCCTTTCAATGTTACAATACATATTTATACATGTCGAAGCATCCAATAACATGGACCGAAAAACCATCGTGTCCAAAACCATGGATTGAAAAACCATCGTGTCCAAAACCATGTGCGAAAGTCATGCACAAAACCATAGGTGGGTCCGCCCAACCTAACATAGGGTCCAAAACCAAAATTTTCCAGGGCACTGCCCCATACCCCATAGAGTGGGGTTATGAGTACCCCTCAAACCCCCTATGACCCCCCCTTTAACTCCCTGGTTAACTACGTGGGCTAGTAATGGAAAGAATATAACACAACCGAACATTCTCCCACTTGTTTTTTTCTTTCCAAAGAGGGCCACAAGAGAGATTATTCATTTATACAGCCCTGTAATGCCCATTGTTTCTCTACACCAAGAGAACTTCTCAGAGCTCACATATTTTTTCAATACATCTGCAGTATTCTTCAAAGTGTCAACCTTTACTAGCAACACCTTTTTGTCTTCTATCATATCCCTCACAAAGTGATACTGAACATCAATTCACTTTGTCTTTAAATGATATGCAGGGTTCTTTGACAAGAAAATTGCACTTTGGCTGTCACAGTCTATCCTTATAGCTTCCCATACTAACCCCATACTTGAACACAATCTTTGCAACAAAAGTGCTTCATTGCTTGCATGAGTGTTTGCCATGTATTTTGCCTCTATAGTTGATAGTTCCACTACATATTGTTTCTTACTCATCCAACTGAATGCACCTCCAAATAGGTTAAAGACATACCCACTTGTAATCTTATCTAGTCTAGATCTCTAGCCTAGTCTGAATCAACAAAGCCATGAATATGCAACACTCTGTCCAATCTTGTCTTCCTTGGTAGCACAAACCATAATTGCTAGTGCCACGCAAATACCTGAAAACCCGCTTCACTAATGTCAAGTGCTCCTTCCCTGGTTTTGACATAAACCTACTCAATACTCCCACTGCATGTGCAATGTCTCGTCTAGTTCAGACCATTGCATACATCAGGCTACCGACTACACTTGCAAATGGAACACAGGACGTGTCCTCTTCCTCTTCTTGTGTCTTGGGACACTGTTCAGCACATAACATCACACCTACAGGAATAGGAACCTTCACCAGTTTACTATCCTGCATATTAAACCTCTACATTATTGTCTCAACATACTTCCTATGGTTTAATCAGAGCTTCCTCTTTGTATGATCTCTTTTAATTTCCATGCCCAAAATATAGTTTGTAGCACCAAGATATTTCATGTCAAATTTGGAGGACAAATGGGTCTTCAAATCCTAGATAATTTCTTTGTCATTTCCAACCAACAACATATCATCCACATACAAGACCAGATAAATAACACTGTCACCAATTTATTTAAAATACACATAGTGATCTGCTTTACTTCTTGTGAAGCCAAATCCTTGTATACATGTATCAAATTTCTGATAACACATCCTTGGTGACTGTTTTAACCCATACAAAGACTTCTTTAACTTGCATACCAGTTCTTTCTTACCCTTCACCGCAAAACCTTTAGGTTGCTTCATGTAGATCTCCTCTTCCAGATCCTCGTGAAGAAATGTTGTCTTCACATCCATCTATTCTACCTCATAATCAAAAGCAGCAAAAACAGATAAAAGTAATCTAATAGAAGTTACTTTGGCAACGGGAGAAAAAATATCACCAAAATCAATTCTTAGCACCTGGGAATAACCTTTTGCTACCAACCGAGCTTTGTAGTTCTCCACTTTTCCTTCTGCATTTGTCTTCTTCTTGAACACCCATTTGCTGCCAATGGGTTTCCTTCCAGCCGACAACTCCACCAGATCCCAAGCCTCATTTTTGTGCAAAGATGTCATTTCATAAACCATGGCCTCTTTCCAGAGTTTTCCATCCTCTGAATCCACTTCTTCCTTCACAGTTCTAGGATCATCATCAATAACAGACGTAGAAAAAATTGAACAGAAAGCAGATGGACTATACCTTTCTGGCTGCCTTCTTTCTCGAACTGATCTTCTCACACTTGAAGTTTGTGGCTCTTCATCTTCTGATTCCTCCTCTGCTATAGAGTTTGATTCTTCCTCCTTTAGCTCAAACTATATCTTCTCAGGTTCATTTGGTACGAATTCATGTTTAATAACATCTTTCACCTCTCTGATCACCACATCGGTTGTACACAACCTTCCTTGTTACTGGTTCCAAAACTTATAATCCTTTAAAACATCCTTATACCCAATAAAGATGCACTTTTTAGATTTACTATCAAACTTGGTTCGTTTCTCCTTTGGAACATGTACATATGCATCACATCCAAATACCCTTAGATGTGAAAGAGAGGGTTTTTTACAAGTCCATACCTCTGTTGGGTTGTGTTATATTCTTTCCATGTAGTTAACAGGGGGTTTGAGGGGTACCTGTAAGCCCACTTTATGGGGTCTGGGGTAGCGCCCTGGAAAATTTTGATTTTGGACCCTATGTTAGGTTGGGTGGACCCACCTATGGTTTTGTGCATGATTTTTGCACATGTTTTTTGGACGCGACGGTTTTTCGGTCCATGGTATTGGACGTGATGGTTTTCGGTCCATGGTATTGGATGCGATGGTTTTCGATCCATAGTATTGGATGCTTTGGCATGTATAAATATGTATTATAACATTGAAAGGAACATAATCAAAAATCAAGATGGTAGTCCTGTTTTTGGGATCCAGTGGGAAAATCTCTGTGTATATGTGTTTTATGTGTTATGTTCTCGCATTATTTATTTTTTTGTGTTTTAGAATTCGTATGCAGGTAATTTCTGTATGGGGTTAAAACCTACATTTGGTATGAGAGTTGTTTTTGGCTTCAAGGGTACGACTTTGTTGCTGAGGGGTTTCGCTTGGGCCTGTGGTAGACCCTGTTAAGTGGGAGATCTGCGAGATCGATTCTAGTGGTGAAAGAAGATGGCGAGTGGTGGAAAGATAGAGATCGAGAAATTTAATGGTCAGAGTTTTGAGTTGTGGAAACTCAAGATGGAGGATCTATTGGTGGATAAAGATCAGTGGATCACAGTAGATCCATGTACTAAACCAAAGGGACTGACCGATGAAGAATGGAAGAAGTTGGATCGGAATGCAAAGAGAACAATGTGATTGTGTGTCTCAAATTCAATATTGTTGAATGTATCAGGGGAAGCTGCGGCAAAGGCTTTGTGGGAAAAGTTAGGGAATTTGTACCAATCTAAGTCTCTGGTGAATAAACTGTTCCTGCGGAAAACGTTGTATAACTTGAGGATGAAAGATGGAGACTCAATGATAGAGCATATAAATGCGTTTAATGTTGTGGTAAGTCAGTTAGCATCTGTTGATATTAAAATTTCAGATGAAGATAAGTGCATCAGTTTGTTGTGTTCCCTATCAGATTCGTGGGATAGTCTGGTTATTGCAATAGGTAGCAATGCAACTACCTTACATTTTGATGAAATAGTCTCATCCTTGCTGACGGAGGAGATGAGATGGAAAAATATGGAGAGCAAGAATGGTGATGCCTTGTCTGTACAAGGACGGTGCTAGAATAGAAACAAAAATAAGTCATCGAGTGGGAGATCTAAATCTCCAGGAAAACTTGTAAAGGTGGTGTGCTAGAAATGTGGAAAGGAAGGGCACTTCAAAAGGGACTGTAAACCTAAAGCTCCTGATAAAGGAAAGGGATCTAATGATTCTTCTTCTACAAAGGCAAAAACCACCACAGATGAAGGTGGGGATGTGTACTTGGCTTTTTCAAGTACACATGTAGATTATGAGGCATTATTGATTGACTCAGGTGCATCCTTTCACTTCACTCCCCATAGAGAGTGGTTTTGTGAGTATGAGAAATATGATGGTGGTGATGTCTTATTGGGGGATGAAAGGAAGGCTAGAATCATTGGTTGTGGAAAAGTAAAGTTGAAGTTGCAAGGTGGAAGGGTTAGAACA
>APFE031486883.1:24220-42760 GCA_000404065.3 Pinus taeda
AGGCAGCCAGAAAGGTATAGTCCATCTGCTTTCTGTTCAAATTTTGCTTTATCTATTACTGATGATGATCCCAAAACTGTGAAGGAAGCAGTGGATTCAGAGGATGGAAAACTTTGGAAAGAGGTCATGGTTGATGAAATGGCATCTTTGCAAAAAAGTGAGGCTTGGGATCTAGTGGAGTTGCTGACTGGAAGGAAACCCATTGGCAGCATATGAGTGTTCAAAAAGAAGACAAATGCAAAAGGAAAAGTGGAAAAATACAAAGTTCGATTGGTAGAAAAAGGTTATTCCAAGGTGCCAGGAATTGATTTTGGTGATATTTTTTCTCCTATTGCCAAGGTAACTTCTATTAGATTACTTTTATCTATTGCTGCTTCTTTTGATTTTGAGGTAGAACGGATGGATGTGAAGACAACACTTCTTCATGGGGATCTGGAAGAGGACATCTACATGAAACAACCTGAAGGCCTTGTGGTGAAGGGTAAGAAAGAAGTGGTATGCAAGTTAAAGAAGTCTTTGTATGGGTTAAAACAGTCGCCATGGATGTGGTATCAGAAATTTGATACATTTATACGGGGACTTGGCTTCACCAGAAGCAAAGTAGATCATTGTGTGTATTTTAAATTAATTGGTGACTGTGCTATTTATCTGGTCTTGTATGTGGATTATATGTTTCTGGCTGGAAATGACAAAGAAATTATCCAGGATTTGAAGACCCAATTGTCCTTCAAATTCGACATGAAAGATCTTGGTGCTGTAAACTATATTTTGGGCATGGAAATTAAAAGAGATCGAGAAAAGAGGAAACTATGGTTAAACTAGAGGAAGTATGTCGAGACAATATTGCAGAGGTTTAATATGCAGGATAGTAAACCGGTGAAGGTTTCTATTCTTGTAGGTGTAAAGTTATCTGCTGAGCAGTGTCCCAAGACACAAGAAGAGGAAGAGGATATATCCCGTGTTCCATATGCAAGTGCAGTCAGTAGCTTGATGTATGAAATGGTCTATACTAGACCAGACATTGCACATGCAATGGGAGTAGTGAGCAGTTTTATGTCAAAACTACGAAAGGAGCATTGGAAAACATTGAAGCGAGTTTTCAGGTATTTGCATGGCACTAGTGATTATGGTTTGTGCTACCAAGGAAGACTAGGATTGGAAAAAGTGTTGGATACTCATGGCTTTGTTGATGTAGATTGGGCTAGAGATTGATCAAAGAAGATCTACAAGTGGGTATGTGTTTAACCTATTTGGAGGTGTAGTCAGTTGGATGAGTAAGAGAGAATCTGTAGTGGTACTATCAACTACAAAGGAAGAATACATGGCAGCCACTCATGCAAGCAAGGAAGCAGTTTGGTTGCAGAGATTATGTTCAAGTATGGGGTTAGTATAGGAAGCTATAAGGATATACTGTGACAGCCAAAGTGCAATTTTCTTAGCAAAGAGCCCTACATATCATTCAAAGGCAAGCACATTGATGTTTAGTATCACTTTGTGAGGGATATGATAGAAGACAAAAAGGTGTTGCTGGTAAAGGTGGACACTTTGAACAATACTGTAGATCTGAGAAGTTCTCCTAATGTAGAGAAACAATGGGCATTTCAAAGCTAGAAAAATGACTAAGCTCTCTTGTGGCCCCCTGTGGAAAGAAAACAACAAGTGGGAGAATGTTGGGTTGTGTTATATTCTTTCCACATAGTTAACAAGGGGTTTGAGGGGTACCTGGAACCCCACTTTATCGGGTCCGGGGAAGCGCCTTGGAAAATTTTGATTTTGGGCCCTATGATAGGTTGGGCGGACCCACCTATGGTTTTGCACATTATTTTTGCACATGTATTTTGGACGCAATGGTTTTTCGGTCCATGGTATTGGATGCGATGATTTTTGATCCATGGTATTGGATGTGATGGTTTTTGGTCCATGGTATTGGATGCTTCGGCATGTATAATATGTATTATAACATTGAAAGGAACATAATGAAAAATCAAGTTGGTAGTCTCGGTTTTGGGATCAAGTGGGAAAATCTATGTGTATATGTGTTTTATGTGTTATGATCTCGCATTGTTTATTTTTCTATGTTTTAGAATTCATATGCAGGTAATTTTTGTATGGGGTTAAAACATACATTCTCTTATGGAGTCCTATCCTCCAACGCTAATGAAGGTGACCTATTGACCAAGTAACATGTAGTATCCACTGCCTCTGCCCAAAATTCCTATCCTAACCCATCACCACTAAGCATGCTTCTTGCCCTTTCCATCAATGTCTTGTTCATTCTTTCTGCAACTTCATTTTGTTGAGGTGTATATGGAGTAGTCTTCTGTCGAGCTATACCACACTTCTTACAGAATTCTTCAAATTCCTTGCTGTAGAACTCTCCACCATTATCTGTCCTCAACACCTTTATCTTCTTCTCTGTCTAATTTTACGAGAGAGCCTTAAATTATTTAAACATGTCAAAGATTTCAGATTTCTTCTTAAGGAAATATATCCATGTATTATTGAGAAGTCATCTATAAATGATACATAATACACAGACTTACCCATTGATGGAACCTTCACAGATCCAAACACATCATTGTGCAAAAGCTCTAATATTTGTTTCACCCTCTTACTACCAGAGGGGAAACTCACCCGATTTTGCTTCCCATATACACAATTTTCACATAAATCAAAATCGAGAGAGCTATTACTCATACCTTGTACTATACATTTACCATGAAGTATTCAAAGACCCTTCTCTCTAATATGTCCAAGACTTTGATGCCACAACATATTCTTCTCTCTAGAGACCACTAGATTTTCTGCTCCACTTTCAGGAACCACAAAATTGTTGGACCCATCAATAACAATGCTACCTTGCAGCTTGTACAGAACTCTAATCTGAACTCCCCGCATCAATACCAGTGCTCCCCGAACCATCTTGCAGGTATCCTTCTCGAACACTGTTTTTACACCTGCATCATCCATATTACTTACAAAAATTAGATTTATGGCCAATGCAGGAATATGCAGAACACCCGGAAGTGTTCTAACCCTTCCACCTTGCAATTTCAACTTTACTTTTCCATAACCAACGATTCTAGCCTTCCTATCATCCCCTAGGAAGACATCACCACCATCATATTTCTCATACTCACACAACCACTCTCTATAGGGAGTGAAGTGAAAGGATGCACTTGAGGAAATCAACCATGCCTCATGATCTACATGTGTACTTGAAGAAGCCATGTACACATCCCCACCTTCATCTAAGGTGGTTTTTGCCTCTGCAGAAGGAGCACCATCAGATCCCTTTCCTTTATCAGGAGCTTTAGATTTACTATCACTTTTGTAGTGCCCTTCCTTTCCACATTTCCATCACACCACCTTTATAGATTTTCCTGGAGATTTAGATATCCGTCTAGATTTAGATCTCTCACTCGATCACTTATTTTTGTTTCTATTCTAGGACTGTCCTCATACAGACAAGGCATAACCATTCTAGCTCTCAATATTTTTCTGTCTCATCTTCTCCATCAACAAGGCTGAGACTATTTCATCAAACTACAAGGCAGTTTCATTGCTACCTATTACAATAACCAGACTATCCCACAAATCTGGTAGAGAACACAACAAACTGATGCACTTATCTTCATCTAAATTTTAATATCAATAGATGCTAACTGACTTACCACAGTATTAAATTCATTCAGATGCTTTGTCACCGAGTCTCCATCTTTCATCCTCAGGTTATAAAAATTTTTCTACAGGAACATTTTATTCACCAAAGACTTAGATTGGTATAAAGTCCCTAACTTGTCCCACAAAGCCTTCATTGTAGCTTCCCCTAATACATTCAGTAATATTGAATCTGAGACATACAATCAGATTGTGCTCTTTTCCTTCCGATCCAAATTCTTCCATTCTTCATCGGAAACTCTCGTTGGTTTAGTGTCTGGATCTACCACGATCCACTGATCTTTATCCACCAACAGATCCTCCATCTTGAGTTTTCACAACTCAAAACTCTGACCATTAAATTTCTCGATCTCTATCTTTCCACTGCTTGCCATCTTCTTTCACCACTATAATTGATCTACAAATCTCCCACTGAATAGGGTCTACCACAGGCCCAAGCGAAACCCCTCAGCAACAAAGGCGTCTCGTTGAAGCAAAAACAATTCTCATACCAAATGTAGGTTTTAACCCCATACAGAAATTACCTGCATATGAATTCTAAAACACAGAAAATAAACAATGCGAGAGCCTAACACATAAAACACATATACACAAAGATTTTCCCTTGGATCCCAAAACCGGGACTACAAACTTGATTTTTTATTATATTCCTTTCAATGTTACAATACATATTTGTACATGCCGAAGCATCCAATACCATGGAACGAAAAACCATCGCGTCCGAAACCATGGATGGAAAAACCATCGCATCCAAAACCATGTGCGAAAATCATACACAAAACCATAGGTGGGTCCGCCCAACCTAACATAAGGTCCAAAACCTAAATTTTCCGGGGCGCTACCCCGGACCCCATAGAGTCGGGTTACAGGTACCCCTCAAACCCCCTATGACCCCCAGTTAACTACGTGGGCTAGTCGTGGAAAGAATATAACACAACCAAACAATGTCTATATATATATAATATATATAAAATATATATATATATATATTTTATGCCCAACCTATGACACTTAGTTTATGAGGGTTTTCTTCCCGAGCTTGCATCCCCTTATTATAGTTAAAGGAATTCACGAGGAAGTCTCAGCTCTTGAACTAGGCCTATCACTTCAGAGCTTAAGGAACAATTAACCCGACTATACTCAAATCTAGCTATATATGTATCTTTCACACTAACTCTTATGAGCTTAATGAGCACTTGGATCGGCTCAAATACATACATACATACATACATACATATATATACATAATGCTAAATCTCCCAAAGTGCATAATTCGTGAAAAAGGATTATTATTAGAGTTCATTAATATGTAGGAATTCCAAACAACAATAGTGATGTACCCATCTCTTATATGTAGAAAATTAGATACATTTTTAGCTTAGAATTAAACACAAGAATTGGCCAATCCTTGACAAATACATAGAAATCATCATTTCAAGAATTACATTACTTAGCATTAGCATGTGCATTTTACCATTTCTCAGAAAGTATGCTAAACCCCAATATTTCATATTCCTGCTATTTATTATATATATATATATATATAATGACCTAAGGCGAAAGAATGCAGTGATTTCACATTCCAAGGATCAACTAGTGAAATAAAGAGTCCATATATTTCTTGCAACCAGGATTTATACAGGCTTCAACTCAACAATATACATTGGAGTAGTCATTCTTCATCACATCACATAGGGATAAGTATTCCTTATCAAGATTCACTAGATTATGAATTCCTCATCATAAACACAAGCATTATAACAATAGAAAAGAACACTCATGAACATTTCCATTGTAATAAAACACATAAAATATTGAATGGAAACTTATCATAGGTTTATAATCTTGAAAAGAGAGATGGGGACTTCAACTTTCCACCCAACCTTAAATTGGCTTGTGCTACAATATTTATTGCTACCAATCACCCAAATCCATATTTAATATCTTGAGGAAAGGTTCTTAAATGATTTTCTCACATACACAACATCGTTGGGAGTACAGAGATCCTCCAATCTCCACCCAACAATCAGTTTCCTTTTGGAGATTACTAATATCAACCCTTTATTGAGCTATTCTTATATAAAGCTATACAACTCTATTTCAAGGCATTTTTCCTATGAGTTATTCCTTTCCTTTGTGTTTCCCACACAACACTACTCTTTAGATCCTATGGAAACTAACCTTTCTTCTACCCTTCCTTCTTTTCTTTTGTTTCTCCTTTTCCTTCTTTTTTCCTCAATTCCTCCCACTAATGCACACTCATTCATGTTTTCTCCTTGTTAAATCCTTCCATTTTTTTCTTCTTCGACCATGGTTTTCTTGCCATTTCATGAGGTGGTGGTGGTGCTTCCTTTCCATCTCCCCACACCACTTCCCATGTCCCTGCCCTACTCTGCTCCTACCAATATGGACCACTCATGATTTCATTGTCCTCTTTTGCTTGTGGACTTACCCTGGAGAAGTATGGGCTCATCCTATTTTCCTTTAGCTTAATTAATGTATAGCCAACCCCATTAAGGCATAACTTTCATTACATGATTGGTATTAATAACTACTTCCTTTAACTTCCCAAGAAACCTCCTCCTGAAACTCTAAAATACATGTTCCATCTCTCATCCATTTTAATTATAAAAGAATGGTTACAATATTTACACTAGGAGAAATAACCATGGGTTGTCACATTATGTGTATGTTCTGTTTCCTCTCCTTTATTTCATTTCATTCTCTATACAACCCATATCATTAGAAATGGTTGTGATTCCCCTTATATTTTTATTATTCCCCTTGTGTTTATTGGTAGGTGTAACATGTTTCTACAAAATCCTGTATGTTCATTTTCATGCCCTCCAAAAAGAATTAGAACTTAGTTCATTCATATGTTTTATGAAATATAGAGTGACAAACTATAGGTGATAAATGAAATTCCTTTAATCTTATTCATTTCAAGGAAGAGGTCTTTATTTTAACAATGTGCCCTTTATATCACAATGTTTATAGCTATGATGTATACCCCTTATGAGAGTTTGGATCTTCATGAAGACTTAATTTTTGGGAATTTGACGTCTAAATTTGGATCATGTTGGAAATAATAAAATAACCAATAAAATAGTAAAATAAGATGAATTTTCAAATGGGTAGAAAGAAAACCATTTTTTTTAAATAATATTTTTTAATGGTATATTTATAGGTTTACTTTAATTTCAAGTGTGGACACTCATTGGGTGCAAACTTTAATTCCACATACAATAAGTGATTCCAATTGAAATTTGAGTAAACTATAAGGAGATAAGTTGAAAATATGATTAAAAAAATAGTTCTTTTCTTTTCCCTCAAAAAATATTTACCCTTATTGTTGGCATCGTCATCTTGAATCCTATTAGTTCTTTTAAGATTGATTTATAGTACAAATTTTGTTTTGAGCCCCATCATTTGCCTCAAAATTCCCCTAATGATTGATGAGTTAAATGATAATGTGATTTTCCAGCCATTATTGATGAGCTTCCTCAAACTAACCTAGAATGGGTAAAGAAAAGGTGAAGAGGGATACATCATCCTCAAATTTCTAGGATAATGCATTAACCGTCACATTTTCTTTACCTTTCTTGAAGATAATCTCATAGTCATACCCTGGTATCTTGGTGACCCACTTGCATGGTTTTGGTGATGATCTATAAATTTTCATGGATATTCCACTAGAGAATTCATCACAATAAACATGATAAAAATTTACTAAAATATGGAATCTATACTACAAGGGATCATTTTCCTTAGAATTCTAGATTATTTATTATTTTTTGTTAAAGTGTGTTATGCATAAAAATGTGGAGAAGAGAGAATAGGTAAACATAGTCACTCACTAACCTTAATAAAACCAAGATATGACCTCAGAAACCCTTTTTGGACAAAACACAACTAGAAGGTGAGGTTGTTATGTTCTCTCTTTCTCTAAAGGGAAATGGATACATATACAAAGGAGACCTATGGCCTATGGGCTACAACAAAACACAAATCATATATGTTCTCTCTCTCTCTCTCTCTCTCTCTCTCTTCCTCTCTCTCTCTACATATATATATATATAAAATCATAGTGACTCTACTCACCTATGGAATAAAAAACATTTAAATAAAATAGAACCAATTTTTCTCCTAATGGATGAGTTATAACACATCCCAATAGCCTATTAGTGGTTAAGTTTGACTCCTTAAACACTTAAATAAAGTTACAATAATGATCCTTATAGAGCATTTTCATCATTTTCACATGGCTATCCCCTTTTCCATGAGTGAAGGGGTTGATTTTGCATCCTCTAAAGTAACGGTGGTCAAAATGGGAAGATAAATTTATGGGTGGCATAAGTTTTGCATACTGGCTCTATTTGAGGTCATTCTTAAATGTACAACAACTCTAGGGGTTCATCATCTCCTTCCCATGCGTGGATTCACCCAAGTATTTGTCACGTAATTGCTTATTGGTAAATGCCATTGGGTGCCCTTGTTGCATCAATATTTATCCAAGGTCTCCACCCAAGAGATCACATGCGAAGAAAAAATCCTTAGTAAAATTTTCCACAACTAATCTTGGATTTGCGCAAATGACATCCTTTAAAGTTGAGAAGCCTTATTTAGTGGTCCCATTCAAAAAAAAATATCAAGTGGTAAGGTTAAGGGAGCAACAATTTTCCATAAATACTTTCAATCTTCCTCATGTAGCCTATAAATCCTAAGAACCAATGCAAATATTAAGGGTTTTGGGGGTAGGGCCACTCTTGCATAGCCATGAATTTCTTGAGATCAAAATGTACTCCCTCCTAGATTACAATGTGACCCAAGTGTTTATACTTTGAAGCCCAAAAAGCACATTTAGAGATTTTATGAATAGTTAGTGATATTGTCGGTCTTAAAATTTTATATTAGCATTATTTATGTAGTATTCCCATATTTGGTTTATATTAAAATGTCATCAAAGGATAATAGCACAAAATTTCATAGGAATAGATGAATATTTCTTATTGATAAGGATTTGTAAGGTTGATGAAGAATTACAAAGGCCAAATGCATCACTAAAAACTCATAATGAACATGATGTTTAGAGAAAGTGTTCTTAAAAATGTTTACCTATTTCATCCTTTTATGGTGGTAGTTGGAATGAAATTCAAGTTTAGTTAAAATATTATCTCCACAATGTTCATTGAAGAGGCCATCAATAACGGGGATAGGAAATTTGTTATTGAATGTCAACTTATAAAGAGACTTGAAATGAGAGTTTAAGTCACATGCAACAAGTACCTTCCTTATTTAATAACATGACCATCGGTAGTGAGTAGGGGTAGTACTAGGATATATGACTCTTACCTCCAATGATTCTTGAATGATATTTTCAATTTCATTTTTCTACGCAAGGGTGATCATAAGGGTGCACATTGGGTCATTGACTACCTTGTATTAGGGAAATACAATGTTCATGTGACCCATTGTTGAAGGAGGTAAACCTTGTGGTGTTTCAAATCCTTGTTAATACTTAGAGAGAACTAGTTGCAAATCAAGACAAATCTATTGTTGAGTGGTGTCAACTACATTTATGGTATTAAATTATGCAATGACACCCAAGTTTCCCTTTTTCAAAAACATCCACATACAATGAGAGGTAAATTAAATGTAAGCCTCTTGATGGTATATTTTTCTTTTCCTACATGAACCTCATATACAATTCTTTGAAATCCATGGTGACTAGTCCTAAAACGAATAACCATTTTACCCCAAAGAAATATATTACAACCACCCATTTCAATAGTAAGCATGAAGCTTTTGAGATGATACTCATGAATTTGTAATTTCACATTTTCATAGTGACCCCCATAGTTCATGGTATCACCATTGGCGATCATAATTTGAAAATTAAATACTTATGTACATAACAATGGGTGTCCTATGCCACTCTTGTATGAATAAAATTATGAATGTTTCCACTGTTAATCAACAAAATCACTTTGTAGTGCTTGATGTATCCAATCAATTTGAAGGTTACAGGTATTGAGAAACCTCATAGGTCATGGAGAGAAATTTATAGTTCCTCACAAGGAGCTTGTAAGGGGGATTCATCTTCAATAAGGGTGGTGTTGTCTACCAAACATGGTTTAGGACTATCTTCAACAAAAATATCCTCATAGTAATTATGTGGCGCTACATCCATTTGAATTTTTCATATTTTTAACATTTGTGCCCTTTGAAATATTGTTCATCATAATTATAACAAGGTTGTAGGCCTTGACATTCAGTGACTTATGTCAAGAGATAACTTGTGGATGTGGATAGGTAGCTTTCATGACAACAAGTTTTATAGCAAAATCTTGCCCTAGCTTTTAAATAACTTTCATGGCAACATGTTCTATAACATTACTTGATCTAGTTCTTCTTTATTTAAAACCCTCCAAAACAATGGGAACATTACACATGCTACATTGTCTACTCTCAAAAGAGCTAATATCATATAGAACTATCCAAGTATTAAGTATTTTTGTCACTAGGGCCTATTTCTTTGGGGAACTACTTATGTAAAATTTCACTTGGCCCTATTTTGCTACTATTATAGTTCAAATATTGTGTTGTCACTTACTACATTATCGTTCAAATGGTTCCAAATGATGTCAAAAGAGTGCAAAAGAGTAAAAAGAGAACAAATCACAAAGGCCAAAAGTTCGAAGATGACCCTACAAGCCAAAAATCCTAAGTTTCAAATCCGAGGAAGCTGAGTTTTACATAGGAGTGTCGAAGTTAGGGAGTTTATCATATCAAAACTTGATATCAGAGGGACGAGAAGAGAAACATATCAGGTTAAGGCATATTGGAGGGAATTTCTTCGGAGGTTTGAAAAACTCGTAACTTTAATTTAAATCCTTTTCCAAAAGGTATGATGAAGAGGATATCTAAAACTAGGATGGCCCTTGGTCATAAGGATTTACTAGGACCAAGGGCATAGGGAAAGGGGTTTCACATTGAGAGCTTGGAGCCCATTAGAAGCAGAGCATATTGTAACTCCCTCTTAATTCCAATTTGAAAAAAAAAATGATGAAAAGGGGGCTTTCGATACAGACCGACACTTGGTCATGAGAAACCCATAGGAAGTGGAGCCAAGGGAAAATTTAACACCCGAGAGCTAGGAGCTCATTGGAGGCGCATAATATCATAACTTACATGAAAAGCCCAAATTGAAAAGTTCCATTGCGAGGGAACTTCCATAGTAGGTTGGCACATGGTTATAAGTTTTTAAAAGTACCAAGGTGCATGGAACAAGGTGGGACCTCAGAGTAGATGTCATCAGGATTTGGGCGTTTTGGAACCCCTTAACTCATGCATCTTTTGGAAAGCACGGATATCTCAGAGGAAAGAGAAAGGAAAAGGAAACCTTTGAAAATCCATAGACCCCATGGACATTTTCCTCTCCTCCGTAGAAGACCCATGGCAACAATTAGTTGATCTTGATGAGCTTACAGGCCTTATTATGCCAGCATGATGTGGCGGGGCGAGGACACGTTGTAGGTAGTTTTGGAATTTTGAGGGACCTAAGGGGAAGAATTTTGGTGACATGTGTCACCACTCAAGAAGCACCACATGGAGATGATGACATCAGCCTCATATTACTTCTGAGATATGCATTTCAAAGAAAGAGGCCATGGTAACTCTGTTTTAATTCCTTTAGAAAAGCCTCCAATGGAAGGAGCTCTGAAATCAATTAGAGGTTGGTCATGAAGACTCAAAGAGATCAAGGGTGCAGAGCTAACAGGAGCATCAAGAGCTATGAGCTCATTGAAAGTGTAAAATATTATAACCTCTATGTTAAGTCCAAATTTGAAATCTTCCGATGAGAGGGGCTCCTAAATCCACTACCACCCGGTCATGAGAATCCAAAGGGACTAAGGGTGTAGGGATGGTTGGTGCGCCTAAGCATGAAGAGGATATTTCGAAAGATGGTGGCATAGTGGCTATTTAAAATATCTTTTCGAAAATCTTACAATGAAGAGGGGCTTCTATGTATGGTGCCACTTGGTCACGAGAGACCCAGTAGAACTAGAGGCTTAGACCAAGGCTAAGCACTGTATCACTATAAATAATTTCGGAGGGGAAGGTCATTGAAACTTTTATGGGAAGAACCTTTGATGGAAGGAGCTCCAAATTATGTGGTGGTATCTCATGAGAGATCCACAAAAACGAGAATTGAAGGAATATTTAGTGCCTAAATGCTATGGGCCCCATCAGAAGTAGCAACTATTGTAACTCTTGATAAATTATTATTTGAAAGCATTTTGATGGTGAAGGGGGCTCCAATATGTGTCCGTAATTGGTCATGAGAATTTAAAAGGATTAGGACCAAAGCATGAAATTTAAAGAGTGATAAGACCTAACATGAGTAGAAAGGCTTTAACACCCAAGAACCAAGCTTTCGGTCACTACCCTTGATCCCATGGAGGAAAAATATAAAGGGAATAAACAAGAGGAGCTCAAAGGTATCGCAAGTTTATGATTTCAGAAGGTTATTTCCAAATGATGTTACGAGGAGAGGAGGCTCTAATATTTAAGCTCCTATGCCTTAAGCCTTTGGTCACAGATAATGGTTCGGTTCTATGGTGTATAAGAAAGGAGGAACTAAGCGCAGAAGGGCCAATGACATCAGAACTCTGTGTTTTCATAATGTATTTAAAAATAAAGTTTCAATGGGTTGTAGCTTCGAAGTGGCAGTATGGTAATTTTACAAGGTATGTTGGGCTCCGATAATGTAACATAGAAGTGTTAAAATATGGATGACTTGATATTTGTGAATCCAGAACACCACTAAGGCCACCAAAGTTGATCAATTCCAGCTCCAGGAAGTGGGGAATTCAAGCGGTTAGGGGAAAAGAGATAGGCAAACTGAGCATTAACTAGGAGGATCACCGTGGAATAGACATGGTATAATCAGAGGGAATCACAGGAATGACATGGAGTTATTTTTGTTGACTATCATTAAATTTTTTCCATTTCTATTATTCTTTTGTATTTCACAGAAAGGAATCCAATATGTTGTAATGATTTGGGTTGCAGAATGTACACGTGCTGAGACAGTTAGTCAATCAGAGAAATGGAATTCGACTTACATATTTTTCTAATTGTTTTCAAGCTTCCCCTCTTCTTATAAAAATAGGGAAGAAACACTTTAGAAACATGTCCAATTTCTGCATCCAAGGGCCTAAATTCTATTTTGCAAGTTCTAATCTCTATTTGTAGAGAAAGTGGTTCCATTTTTGGTTCAATTTACCTATGCAAGAGGTGCTCAGGCTTATACAAATGTTAACTATGATGGACTAGTGAATTGGACTCCATCTTCAAATATTAAATATACAATTTTGTTGTTCCCAATTGGAGCAATGCATAGTATGTTTTCCCCTTTGTATATCATTTAATGTATGTCTTTCATCCTTTGAAATTGTGCAATGAAGTTGTCGGTTTCACTCTCACTCATCGTTGTATGTGTGATGTTAAGTATTAAATAGTACCTGTGTAAATGGTTGATTTACTTATGTTATCTAATAGCTTGTAGTACATGCTTGATAAATTTATTTGTGTTATTTGATAGCCTGCAATACTTGTGTAAACATAGCTTTACTTATGATAATTGGTGACAAATGTGTCTCTAAGGCATAAAGCTTGAGACCTTAATTTTCATTCCAATCTTTCTGCATTTTCACCTCCTCACTCTTGCATATTTTTGTTGGAGCTTGTTGGTTAGGATTATGTGTTATGTCCATCCTTCTGCATTGATCTCCCTCCTTTCCTTCTTCCTATTCATTTATACTACAATAACAATATTAAGTTGTATATTTTTGCATGTTGGCCACTAGGATTAGGACATTCATCTTTGAGATAAGCCATATCTACCCACGTATTTATATTTGTGTGTCTACTTGAGTATTCCTTGGTGAAGGGTTCTTGAACCAATCTCTGAATTATCTTATTTCAATTTATGTGACATATGGAGTAGAAAGCCTTGAGATAATCTTCAAAATCACTCCTCTTGGATGCCCTAAGCACTGACCCTTTCCTTCAACCAAGGAGTTGTCTCTAGGAGGCTTCTACATCTGCTAAAGAAATTTTGTGATAGGATATGAAAAAAGCTACAACATCTTCTAGCACCATTGTCAAGGATGAATCTGGAAAAATTTCCCTGGATAATGACTATATTGAATTCCTTTTAACAGGTGAGAAAAGGAAGTGCAGGGTTGTATCTCTCTCACCTTGGTGACTACACATACAGAAAAATTTCATTGAATCCACTGGGGATCCCTTATTTCTTCACACTAGGTTTCAAGAAGCCTCATACTCCCTCTGATACAAGCTAGCAGAATACCCCTCTTATGTTTGACCCAGAAAGATAATATCAAGGAGGGTCTAGGAGGAGAAAACACCAGTAAATCCAAGTGTTGAGATCTTTGTTCCAGAGATATAATCAACCTCCTGGCAGAAGACCATAGTAAATGATCTTGAACCTTCTTCCAAAGTTCTAAATATAGAACAATATTATTCATTGTTTGGCCTATTTTTCTCCATAGATCAAGATGAAGAAGATCCTCCTAGTCCTCCCTCATCCACCTCTCTCATTTTTCCAGAACCTGAATAGGTTAAATATATACTTGAAGACAACCCAACTCCCAGTGTTAATAGTTTTCTAGCTTAGCCTCAAACAACCACAGTTCAACCAATTCTTCAGCAAAGGCCTATGATAAATCTCTTAACACCTCCTCCTTTGCAAAATATGGTCATCCCTAGTTTTCTTATTAATAGGTACGCTCCTCTGAATTTACCTCAACCTATGAATTCCATGCCTCAAGAATATCTCAAAAATATTCTAAGATTTACTAGAGAGGGTGAAATCTCTACCCAAAAAGAAAGGCCTATTGTTCTATTTGGACCCCACATTAAAGAACAAGATCCTTCTGCTACCCATTTTTATGTTACCTTGGTAGTACATGACCTTCTTCTACATAATTTCATGCTAGAGTTAGGTGTTTCTCCTAACCTGATGACGTTATCTTTCATGGAGAAATTGGGGTTGCAAATAACCAAACCATATAAAGACATGTATTCCTTTGACTCGATAAGGGTAAAGTGTCTAGGTATGATTAAATATTTGGTGATAAATTTGGCTTAGCGTCCTGTAAAAAGTGTAGTGATGGATATTTTAGTGGCTGACGTCCCTACAAGGTTTGGGATTCTCTTATCCAGATCAAAGGGGTCTATTATTGGAGGATCCATTAAATTGGATTTGACTTATGCCACTATCCTTGTTTTTGGTGGACAAGAAAGCAGGTTATACAAAGAATTAATATTTGTGAAGACTGTTACAAAAGTCTACTATTCGAAAAATGTGACTTTGTATTGGAAAGAGAGAGGCCTCTATTTCTTGTTATTAGAAGAGGATAATTTGATCTTAGAAGAGACAAAGGTCGAATGTTTTTCACGGCCAGATTAAGAACCCCTAGAATGTGATCAATCCTGAAAAAAAAAATTATTTTTATGGGTCTTGTTTTAGGGAAGGTAATGAGGCAAGAGTATTGCTGATGTCTCTAGAAGGCAACCAAATCCCACTCTCTTTCAAACTAGAGTATGAAGCAACAAATAATGTTGTTGAATATGAAGTTCTACTAATGGGACTACAGGCAACCAGAAATCTAAGTATTGGGTGCCTAAATGTATTTGGGGACTCAGAGTTAGTTATTAGGTATATCAAGAATTAATGGTAGGCTAAACATACATGACTGAGGGCTTATTAGAATGAAGTATGGGATCTAACTGACACCTTTATCTTGGATTTTAATATCCAATTCCTTCCCCAAGAGAGAAATAGTATGGTTGATTCCTTGGCTATAGCTGCAAGTAATTTCAATCCTCCCCAAAATCCATTACTTAGGTATGATGTTGAATTCTGGTACATACCTTTAGTACCAGACAACATCAAACATTTGTAACTGTTTGAGGATGAAGAAAAAATTAAAATCTTCATGGAGGTGGCATGGGAGTTCTCCGATTCGGTGATCTACCAAGAGGATGAGGAGGTGATAGTGGAACAAATTTTTTTTGGGAAGAAACCATTGTTGGGCACAAAATCCTACGGATGAAAGGCAACACTATCCCCAAGGGGTTGGTCCCGCTAGAAAGGATTTCCAATCTGAATGATGTGGTAGCCAAGTCATCCAAGAAAGAATGCGATGAGCAAGTGGAAGATCACAACATTGGCACAAACCAAGACTCAAGGGTGACAAAGTTGGAAAAAGAAATCCCCAGTGAGTACAAGTAGAAATACCATGACGTATTTAAGGATTACATGGATATATTTTCTTGGTCTTATGAAGATTTGAAAACTTTTGATACCACCTTCATCAAGCACAATATACCTTTAAAGGGTGGGGTGAAGCCTTACAAACCAAAGCTTAGATGACATTATTACAAGCTAAAATCATTGTAGCTATGAGATACTTAGATTGGGTTGCCAACTTGGTCTTAGTCAGAAATAAGAATGGGGAAATCAGGTTGTGCGTTGATTTTAGGAACCTAAACAAGGCCTTCTTAAAAGATAACTACCCTATACCCAATATGGACCACATTTTACAGAAGGTGGTAGGGTCAACATGGATGTCTATGATGGATGGATTCTTTGGGTACAACCAAGTTGTTGTACACCTATAAGATTAGAATAATATTGCCTTTACCACACCCTAGGGGACATTCATGTATGCAAGAATGCCCTTTGGTCTGATCAATGCTAGAGCTACTTTTTAGAGGGTCATGGACATTGCTTTTGTGGGAGAACAAGATAAGTTTATGGTTATCTATTCAGATGATATCACTATTTTTTTCAAAGATAGATGAAGAACACCTTGAGCACCTAAGGCTTTCATTTTAAAAATGCAAAAAGTATGGGCTATCTTTGAATCCCAAAAAGTCTAAGTTTTCTCTAAGTGAGGGAAATTTGTTTGGACACAATGGAGAAGGAAGGAGCAAGAATGTTGGATTTTGTTATATTCTTTCCACGACTAACCCATGTAGTTACCGGGGGGGTCACAGGGGGTTTGAGGTGTACCCAGAACCCCAGTTTATGGGGTCTGGGGTAGCGCCCTGGAAAATTTTGGTTTTGGACCCTATGTTAGGATGGGTGAACCCACCTATGGTTTTGTGCATAATTTTCGCACATGTTTTTGGACGCGATGGTTTTTGGTCCATGGTATTGGATGTGATGGTTTTCGGTCCATGGTATTGGATGCTTCGGGATGTATAAATATGTATTAAAACCTACATTTGGTATTAGAGTAGTTTTGGCTTCAAGGGGATTCCTTTGTTGCTAAGGGGTTTCACTCAGTCTTGTGGTAGACCCTGTTCAGTGGGAGATCTACAAGATTGATTATGGTGGTGAAAGAAGATGGCAAGTAGTGGAAAGATAGAGATCGATAAATTTAATGGTCAGAGTTTTGAGTTGTGGAAACTCAATATGGAGGATCTGTTGGTGGATAAAGATTAGTGGATCGCGGTAGATCCAGGTACTAAACCAACGGGAGTGTCCGATGAAGAATGGAAGAAGTTGGATCGGAAGGCAAAGAGCACAATACGATTGTGTGTTTCACATTTAGTATTGTTGAATGCATCAGGGGAAGCTACGATGAAGGCTTTGTGGGACAATTTAGGGATATTCTACCAATCTAAGTCTCTGGTGAATAAATTGTTCCTGTAGAAAAAGTTGTATAACTCGAGGATGAAAGATGGAGACTCGGTGACAGAGCATCTGAACACATTTAATACTGTGGTAAGTTAGTTAGCATCTATATTAAAATTCCAGATGAAGATAAGTGCATCAGTTTCTTGCGTTCTCTACCAGATTCATGGGATAGTCTGGTTATTGCAATAGGTAGCAATGCAACTACCTTATAGTTTAATGAGATAGTCTCATCCTTGCTGATGGAGGAGATGAGATGGAAAAATATGGAGAGCCAAAATGGTGATGCCTTGTCTGTACAAGGATAGTCCCAGAATAGAAACAAAAATAAGCCATCGAGTGGGAGATCTAAATCTAGAGGGAGATCTAAATCTCTAAGAAAACCTGTAAATCTAAAGCTCCTGATAAAGGAAAGGGATTTTATGGTGGTCCTTCTGCAAAGGTGAAAACCACCTCAGATGAAGGTGGGGATGTGTACTTGGCTTTTTCAAGTACACATGTAGATCATGAGGCATGGTTGATTGACTTAGGTGCATCCTTTCACTTCACTCCCCATAGAGAGTGGTTCTTCTAGTATGAGAAATATGATGGTGGGGATATCTTCTTAGGGGATGATAGGAAGGCTAGAATCATTGATCGCAAAAAAGTAAAGTTGAAGTTGCAAGGGAGAAAGGTTAGAACACTTCCGAGTGTTCTGCATATTCCTGCATTGGCCAAAAATTTGATTTCTCTAAGCAAGCTAGATGATGCAGGTGTAAAAACAGAGTTTGAGAAGGATACCTGCAAAATGGTTCGGGGAGAACTGGTATTGATGCGGGGAGTTTGAATTGGAACTATGTACAAGCTACAAGGTAGCACTATTATTGATGGGTGCAACAGTTCTGTGGTGCCTGAAAGTGGAGCAGAAAATCTAGTGGTCTCTGAAGAGAAGACCATGTTGTGGCATCAAAGGCTTGGACATATTGGAGAGAAGGGCCTTCAAATACTTCATGGTAAAGGTATGGTAGAAGGTATGAGTAATAGCTCTCTGGATTTTGATTTCTGTGAAAATTGTGTATATGGGAAGCAAAATCGGGTGAGTTTTCCCTCTGGTGGTAAGAGGACGAAACAAATATTAGAGCTTG
>APFE031486883.1:43437-70243 GCA_000404065.3 Pinus taeda
GTGTTCAAGAAGAAGACAAATGCAGAAGGGAAGGTGGAGAAATACAAAGCTTGGTTGGTAGAAAAAGGTTATTCCCAGGTGCCAGGAATTGATTTTGGTGATATTTTTTCTCATGTTGCCAAGGTAACTTCTATTAGATTACTTTTATTTGTTGTTGCTGCTTTTAATTTTGAGGTAGAACAGATGGATGTGAAGACAACATTTCTTCACGGGGATTTGGAAGAGGAAATCTACATGAAGCAACCCGAAGGCTTTGCGGTGAAGGGTAAGAAAGAACTGGTATGCAAGTTAAAGAAGTCTCTGTATGGGTTAAAACAGTCACCAAGGATGTGGTATCAGAAATTTGATACATTTATACGGGGACTTGGCTTCAGAAGCAAAGCATATCATTGTGTGTATTTTAAATTAATTGGTGACCATGTTATTTATCTGGTCTTGTATGTGGATGATATGTTGTTGGTTGGAAATGAAAAAGAAATTATCCAGGATTTGAAGACCCAATTGTCCTCCAGATTTGACATGAAAGATATTGGTGCTGCAAACTATATTTTGGGCATGCAAATTAAAAGAGATCAGAAAAAGAGGAAGCTTTGGTTAAACTAGAGGAAATATATCGAGACAATAATGCAGAGGCTTAATATGCAGGATAGTAAACCGATGAAGGTTCCTATTCCTGTAGGTGTGAGGTTATTTGTTGAACAATGTCCCAAGACACAAGAAGAGGAAGAGGACATTTCCTGTGTTCCATATGCAAGTGCAGTCGGTTGCCTAATGTATGTAGTGGTTTGTACTAGACCAGACATTGCACATGCAGTGGGAGTATTGAGTAGGTTTAAGTCAAAAATAAGGAAGGAGCACTGGACAGCATGAAGCAGGTTTTCAGGTATTTGTGTGACACTATTGATTATGGTTTGTGCTACCAAGGAAGATTAGGATTGAACAAAATGTTGTATATTCATGGCTTTGTTGATGTAGACTAGGCTGGAGATCTGGACCAGAGAATATCTACAAGTGGGTATGTGTTTAACCTATTTGGAGGTGCAGTTAGTTGGATGAGTAAGAAACAATCTGTAGTGGCACTATCAACTACAGAGGTAGAATAGATGGTAGCCACTCATGCAGGCAAGGAAGTAGTTTGGTTGCAGAGATTGTGTTCAACTATGGGGTTAGTACAAGGAGCTATAAGGATAGACTATGACAGGCAAAGTGCAATTTTCTTGGCAAAGAACCCCACATATCATTCAAATACAAAGCACATTGATGTTCAGTATCACTTTGTGAGGGATATGATAGAAGACAAAAAGGCGTTGCTGGTAAAGGTGGACACTTTGAAGAACATTATAGATGTATTGAAAAAATCTATGAGCTCTGAGAAGTTCTCTTGGTGTAGAGTGACAATGGGCGTTTTAGGGCTGGAAAAATGACTAAGCTCTCTTGTGGCCCCTTGTGGAAATAAAACAACAAGTGGGAGAATGTTAGGTTGTGTTATATACTTTCCATGACTAGCCAATATAGTTAACGGGGGTGTCACAGGGGGTTTGAGGCATACCCATAACCCCACTTTATGGGGTCCTATGTTAGGATGGGTAGACCCACCTATGCTTTTGTGCATGATTTTCACACATGTTTTTGGATGCAATGGTTTTTGGTCCATGGTATTGGACGCGATGGTTTTCGATCCATGGTATTAGATGCTTCGGCATGTATAAATATGTATTAAAACCTACAAAGGATTGACACTAAAAGAGTGGAGGCCATTCACAACATCGCATTACCCCGGAATAGGGAAGATATTCAAGCGTTCTTGGGAATAATGGATTTCCTGAGGAGATTTGTGACAAACTATGCTGATATAGTGAAGGAGATCACTATTATGTTGAAGAAGAAAAAGGAGGTAAAATGGAATCCAAAAGCCCGAGAGCCATTCCTCGGAGTCAAAAAGGCCTTAGCTAAAGCACTTGTGTTAGTTAGTCCAGAATATCAAACACTCTTTTTTATATTTTCTTTTGCCTCCCCTGATATAATGGAAATTGTTCTGTTGTAGAAAATAATAGGGTTGTATGAACAGCCTGTCGCATGTTTCAACAAAGTGCTAAGGGATGTCGAGCTGAGGTATAACATCTTAAAGAAACATCTTATGCCCTAGTCAAAGCCTTGAAAGCTTTCTGAATGTATGTGTTGCATTCAAGAACAATACCCTATGTCCCCATGGTCTATGTTGAAGACATTCTTGTGCAAGGATATAATGAAGGAAAGAGGGGTAGATGGATTGCCAAGATCCAAGAATAAGACTTGGAAATAAAGCCCACTAAGTTGATAAAGGGACATGTTCTAGCCAAGATGACGTCTAAATCTAATTTCCAAGAATTGGGAATTAAACTGCTATTAGATGGAGAAAATAAAACATAGGTGAAGAGGAGTAACGAGGGGTCAAGAAGCCAACTTGGAAAATCCAAATGAAGTTTGCCATATCCCACTGGTATAGACACATAGTCCATTACGTGTTGCTCCTAATACTCCCAGTAAATTTTGAAAAGAGTAAACAACGTGCCCTAAAGTTGCAAGCCCAAAAATTTGTCATTTCAAGTGGCCATTTGTATAGAAGGACCCTGTGGTTGTTTTGCTATTGTGCTTGGTCAGAGAAGAGGTTTACAAAGTAATGGATGAATTTCATGGCTGTGCTTGTGGGGGGGCACTATAATTGGAAATATACAACACATAATATGCTCAAGGAAATTTTTTGTTGGCCCAAAATGTTTAGTGAAGTATATTCTTATGTTAGAGCCTATGAAAAGTGCCAAAGGTTTGTTGGAAGACAAATATTGGATCCTTCCCCTTGATCACTCTCTTTGTGGAAGAGCCCTTTAGACAGTGGGGGTTGGAATTTATTAGAGAAGTTCACCCACCATCCAGTGGTCAGCACAAATCGATTCTCACTACAACTGGCTATTTCACTAAGTGGGTGGAGGCTATCCCAGCTAGGAATGAAACTGATGCCATTGTAATAAAATTGATGGAAGAGAACATTCTAGCCAGATTTGGGTTCCCAAGGAATATAATCACAAATATTTCCCAAGTGTTCAAATATGCCAATTTTTTGAGCTTCTGATAGGAATACAACATCCTTGTGTGTAGCTTTACTACCTATTACACACAAGGGAATGGATCGGTCGAATCCTCCAAAAAAACTCTTGCGAGAATCTTGAAAAAGACCATATCATAGAATTAGAAAAATTAGGATCCATAGATGAAGTTTTCCTTATGGGTAAACAAAGTCATGACTAAGAGGTCGAGTGGTAAGTATCCATTTGAATTAGTGTATGGTAAGGCTACTATTTTTCCCATGCAACTAGAAACCCCGGTGGCTAAACTACCACAAGATTTTGAGGATGATCCCAATTCTCTAACTAGGAGAATCAATCAGCTTGTGGAACATCAAGAAACCAGGGGAGAAGTAACTCAAAACTTGGTCAAATACTAAGAAAAGATGAAATATATTTTTAACAAAAGGGCCAAGGACAAACTGCTACAACCTAATGCTTAGGTGGGATGTCAGAAGAGAAGAGAAAGGGAAACATGTAAAATGTGATCCCTTATGGTCTTCAAGGTTACTGAGGCAAAGGGAAACAATACTTTCTTGATGGAAAACATGGAGGGTGAAATGCTTGAGCTGCCTCTAAATGGGCAATTCCTCAAGCTTTATTTCCAACACTAAGAGGTCGATTTCTAACCCATTGTACATACTGGTGAGATAGTGTAAAATATTAGTAATACTTTCAGTTCTTTATGTTTTTGTTTTTTGTTTTCATATCCTTGAATAAAATGAATCCATGTGCAATGGAAAGAAGGATTCTAGTATGAGAGTTCTCGACACCTTGCTAGTAAGGAACTGTCCCTAATTGGAGCCAATGTTGTCACTTATTGCATTATCATTTGAATGGTCCCAAATGATGTCAAAAAATTAAAAATGATCAAAAAGAGACCAAATTTTGAGATTTTAAATTTCTGAAGAGGAGGCCACAAGCCAAAAAGCCTAAGTTTCAACGTCAGGGAGGAATATGAGTTTTAAAAAGGAGTGCCAAAGTTTGGGAGCCGAAAATGTTGGAACCCAATATCAGAGGGACAAGAAGAGAAATATATCAGGTTAAGGCATATCTAAGGGAAGTTCTTCAAAGGGTTGAAAACCTTGTAACTTCAATTTAAATCCTTTTCCAAAAGTTTCAATTAAGAGTAACTCCAAAACTAGGTTGGCCCTTGGTCACAAGGACTTCACAGGACCAAGGGCGTAGGGAATATGGTTGAGCATTGAGATCTTGAAGTCAATTAGAAGTAGAGAATATCATAAATCCCTCTTAATTCCAATTTGAAAAAGGTTCTGATCAAAAGGGTGCTTCCGATACATGTCTACACTTGGTCATCAAAAATCCACAAGATTCAGAGCCAAGGGAGTATTTAACACCCAAGAACTAGGAGCTCATCAGAGGCATATCATAACTTCCATGAAAATCCAAAATTGAAAAGTTCTGATGTGAGGGGGCTTCCTACGTGGGCTAACACTTGGTCATAATTGTTTCAAAGGACCAAGGCGCATGGAACAAGGCGAGACCTCGGAGCAGATGCCATAGGGATTTCGACGTTTCGTAACCCCTTAACTAATTCATCTTTTGGAAAGCACTAATATATCAGAAGAAACAGAAATGCAAAGGAAACCTTTGAAAATCAAAATACCCCATGGACATCTCTATCTTATCCACAGAAGACACCTAGAAGAAATTAGTTGATCCTGATGTGCTTACATGGAAAATTATGTCATCATGAAGTGGTGGGACAAGGACATGTCGCAAGTAGCTTTGGCATTTCGAGGGGCCTTAAGGGACAAATCTAGGTGACACATGTCACCACTCAAGAAGCGCCACATGGAGATTATGACATCTTTCTAGTGTCACCTCAGAGGTCTATGTTTTGGATGAAGAGGCTGTGGTAACTCTATTTTAATTCCTTTTGGAATACCTTCGGTGGAAGGAACTCTAAAATCAGTTGGCAATTGGTCATGAAGACTCAAAGAGACAAAAGGCATAGAGCTAGTCAGAGCACCAAGAGCTATGAGCTCATCGGAATGAAAAATATCATAACTTCTATGTTAATTCAAAATTTGAAATCTTCTGATGAGAGGCTCTCCAAATTGCACCAGCACCCGGTGATGAGTATCTAAAGGGACCAAGGGCACAGGGCCGACTGTAGTGCCTAAGCGCAAAGAGGATATTTCAAAGGATGGTGGCATCAGATATTTTTTAAATATATTTTTTAAAATATTACAATGAAGAGGGGCTTCGATGTATTATTGCACTTCAATGTATGATGGCACTTGGTCAGAACCAAAGGCTCGGACCAAGGCCAAGCACCCAAGCATTATAAAGCATTTAAGAGGGGAAGGTCATTGGAACATTTATGGGAAGAACCTCTGATGGAAGGAGATCCAAAGTATGTGGTGGTCGGTCATGAGAGATCCATAAATCTTAGAGTTGAAGGAAGATTTAACACCTGAGTGCTATGGGCCTCATAAGAACCGACAACTATCATAACTCCTCGTAAATTATTATTTGAAAAGTTTTGATGGTGAAGGGGGATTCAATAAGTGTCCGCATTTGGTTATGATAATTCAAAAGGATTAGGAAAAAAGTATGAACTATAAAGGGACATAAGCCCTTACAGGATCCCAAAGGCTTTAACACCCAAGCACCAAGCTTTTGGTCACCGCCCTTGATCCCATGAAGGAAAAATGTAAAGGGACTAAATAAAACAAGCTTAAAGGCATCACAAATTTATGATTTCGAAAGGTTATTTGAAATGATGTTACAAGGAAGGAGGCTCTGGTATTTCAGCTCCTGTTTCTTAAGCCTTTGGTCACAGGCAGTGGTTCAGTTTTATGGTGTATAAGAAATGAGGAGCTAAGCACAAAAGGGCCAAGGACATTGGAACCCTACGTTTTTGTAATGTCCTTAAAAATAAAGTTCCAATGAGTTTCAATTCTGAAGTGGCACTATGGTAATGTTACAAGGTATGTTGGGCTCTGCTAGTGTAAAGTAGAAGTGTTAAAAGATGGATGAGTCGACAGCTGTGATTCCAAAACACCACTAAGGCCACCACAATTGATCGCTCCCAGCTCCAGAAAGTGGGGAATTGAAGCGGTTAGGGGGAAAGCGATAGGAGAACTGACCGATAACTAAGGAGGAGCACCGTGGAAGATACGTGGCCTGATCAGAGGAAATCACAAGAATGGCATGGAGATATTTTCCTTGACCATCATTCAATTTTTTCCATTTCTATTATTCTATAATTTTCTATATTTTAAAGAAAGGAATCAAATCTGTTGCAATGATTTGGGTTGCAGAACCTCCTTGCTAGGATATCTAGTCGATTAGACAGTTGGAGCATGACTGAGATATTTTTCTAGCTATTTTTAAATCTTCCCCTCTTCTTATAAAAAGAGGGAAGAAACACTTTATAAATGTTCCCAGTTTCTACAATCAAGGGCTCGAATTCTATTTTGCGAGTTCTAAACTCTATTTGCAAAGAAAGTGGTTCCACTTTTGGTTCAATTTGCTTGTTCATGAGGTGTTCGGGCTTATACAAATGCTAACTATGATGGTTTGGTGATTTGGACTCCCTCTTCAATGACTAATGAAACAATTTTGTTGAATCCAATCTTTCCTCTGAAATTGTGTAATGAAGCTGCTAGTTTCATTCTCACTCATGGTTTTATCTGTGTTGCTAAGTATTAAGCAATACCTACATAAATGACAAATTTACTTGTGTTATTTGATAGCCTGCAGTACCTATTTGACATATTTACTTGTGTTTTTTGATAGCCCGCATTACCTGTGTAAACACATATTTACTTACGTTAATTGGTGACAAATGTGTCCGTGAGGCATAAAGCTTGAGACCTTAATTCACGTTCCATTTTTTCTGCATTTTTACCTCCTCACTCTTCCATATTTCTGTTGGAGATTTTTGCTAAGGATTTTGTATTATGTCCAACCCTATGCATTAATTTCCCTCCTTTCCTTCTACTTTTTCATTTATACTACAACAATGATATTAAGCTACATATTGATGTGTGTCAGCCACTAGGATCAGGACACTCCTCTTTGAGATAAGCCTTATCTAACCATGTGTATTTAGACTTGTGTATCTACTTGAGTATACCTTGGTGAAGTTCCATTGTACCAATCTTTGAATTATCTTCTTTCAATTTATGTGACATATTGAGTGCAACAAAAACCCCTCAAATAATCTTCAAACGCACTCCTTTCTTTCAACCTAGGGGTTGTCTCTAGGAGGCTTCTACATATTCTGAAACAATTTTGTGACATGAGATAGAAAAAGATACAACACCTTGCAACCTTTGTTTAACCATCATCAGTTGGTATGTATAGTGCATTCTCTACAACATATTCATCCCAAGTTTAGACAATGTTTCAAAGAAAATCTACTACTAATAATTTGATTAACCCATAATAAGATAACAAAATCCAATTTCTTATGTGTTCTCACCATTTGTGCCATCAATGATTAAAATCAAAGAGAGAATAATAAAACATTAACAAAATGACATTGTTCTAATTGTGTCAAAATTTTAAAATGATATATGTAAAATTGGAATCCTTTATGAATAAGGCCAACGGGTGGGCTTGTTATGCCTCCTGGGCTCATCAAATACTCGGTTTTCCAGTAGGGTCAACAATAATGTTTATTTACTTTCCAAGGTGTGAGAGATTGTTTTTCTATATTTATTTTTGTCAGGATTTGGGGGATGCTCTATACTCTATTGTTGGTATCAATGTTTATCTTGATGTATAGTTTTAGACTAACGATGATGTCTACCATCTTTTTTGTTTCGAGTTTATATTTGGTCATTTAGTTGGATTATCTTTGATAATTATGAATATTAGAAGATTATGAATCCCACCTTTTTTTTGTGATGATGGAATATTGATTTCTAGTAGTACGTTTTTCTGTGTGCTTGAGCTAGATTTGGGTATAATGCTCATTAGAATTGATATGTAAACACGTCTTTCTTAATGAAAACATTTTCAATTTTTCTTTCATGAAAAAAAGGTCCTTCTAAATATGATAATCAATTTTAGGCCAAGGAATGTTAGAAAGAAAATTGCTTAACCCATTTCCCTATGTGTTGCAAGGTTTTAATGTTTACCATCTAGTTTTGTAATGTTGGAAAATTTTCTTTACTCAAACCAATGTGCTATTATTGAGAAATGATAGCTTCTTACTAAAGCTAATCAGAATGTGTGCACAATTCAAAAGTGATGTTGATATTGAACCCTTGTGGCCTTAAGAGTGTGTTAGCCACAACTCTATTGTTTGGAAAATCTTCATTTCTTCTAAGTATTTTCATTTTTTATGAGTTGATAATATAAATAAAGTTTTATATAACAAATAAACTATTGAAATTCATTTCAAAATAGTATAAATTTTCAGAATTTGAAAAAAATATAATAAATCTAGCAAAAATTTTACTTTACCGATAAAATTAAAATTGAATTTATCCCCACATTATTATTTCACATGAAGTAATATATGGTTTTTAGGAGATCAAAGGATGTGGTCCAATTGATGTAATTTCAGGGTTGCCTCGATTTACTTTGCGCGAAACAACTCATAGTTCCATCCCATTCACAAAGTGGAGAAGAACCCACTCTAGCATAGGCAAGAAGAGATAGACCCAACACTTCTAATAATACAAATTTCACATTTTTAACCGAAAAAGAAAAATTTTACCAATAATTTAGCTGAATCGAATGGATTGACAATGGTTTTTATTTTAATACTAGATTTGGCTAAATTTGTTGATAATGATTTTAATATTCTTTTTGAGAAAGAAAAGGCCAACAACTTTTCATTAAAATGGAAATTGTTTACATATGTTTATAATCATTGCATATAACTATATATTCAAAAACAAAAACATGTATGCTGAACCACACACATAATACAACATTTCCAAATCTATGTGACATAAAAACATCAACCACAATGAACCATGTCAATAAACAACAAGTATTATTGTCGTTATATGGAAAAATAGACACTTATCCTCTATCAATGAGGACCTTCTCCTTGTATTCTCCATAGTATAAGAATCCACCCTAATTCTCAATACCTGTCTTTGATAGATTGTCCACTTCAACATTTGATTCCCTTTCAATAATATGGAAGGAAATTTCCTTGAAAGATGAAGCCAATGCCTTTGTCCTCTATTTCCAATAGAACAATGAAGGGACTTCAGAATTGGCTATTTCATTAGCTTATTCTATGGTGACTCTTGAGTCTCCAAACACAATCAATTGATTAGTCTGTTGTAGCTTTTCAAAGTATATTGTACCCCAGAATGTTAGTAACCCAACACAGGAATTTGACCCCTGTTCATTATTCCAAAACAGCTTATAATGATGCTGATTTGATAGGAATAATAATCCATTGCTTCCATAATTCGAATTGACATAAGGCCCATCAAAATAGGCATTAGGGAACACACTAGCATATGTATCATTCACTTCTTTGTTTTTTTAACTAAGGGGCCCCTCTCCAAATAGTAAGCAATTACCTATGAACAATATAGCTTCAAAAAGGTTCCTTACCTTCAAAAATCTTTTCATTGATCCTTTTCTCCAAATACACTAGAATCTAAAATAAGGAAGGGATTTGTGAATGGGATTCCTTTCCATCCAATCCTATAAAAAATCGATGATGGAATCATATGACTAGCCAAAATATATGTTCAATGAATGTTACACTCCTTCCCACAACCCCTTAGAAAAGGTACATTGTAAAAAGAGGTGTTGGACAATTTCATCTTTTGAATAACACAAAGTACATAAACCTAGCCTACAAAGTCCTCTCTTTTTCAGGTTGTCCCAAGTAAGTACTTAGTTCCTTAAGAGAAGTCAACAAAATATTTTTGAGTTTTGGTGTTGAATTCCCTTTACAAATTCTTTGAAAACATCAGGCTTTGTCCCCTGAGGAAAAATATTCCTATATAAGATCATATGCTTCTTGAGCCAAAAATTTTCCTTCAATACCAAGTCCCTTCCATACTAATGAATTAGCTTACTAAGGAAAATTTACCACGACTTGATAAATTTTTGTTGTATACTCATTCCATTCATGAGTACAATATCCCAATAGTCTCGGGTCTGAAGTAGATGCCTACCATGGAAATGATGAGCTATTGGAAACTACCCTTATATATACCTTTGTTTCATAAATTCCTTATCATTTGTTGAGAAAACCCGCACGTATGAATAGTACCCATGAAGGCATCTTCTACCACTTTAACAAATTTCCTTGTACCAACTCTCCATTGAATGTTCTTTGTAATCCACGAATTAATAGCAAGTAAAATATTCCATGTAAAGATGCCTATTCCATGTAAAGATGCCTTCCTCCTAGGATGTTCTAGAGATTGAATCCATTAAACAACCCCTTCATCTTAGAAATATTTGTCCAGTATAATCTCATGCGATAAACCTTCACCAAAGAGCACCCTCCATAATGACTTAAGAGCCAATGCCTAGCCAAACCACTCAAGGTTTTTTAAACCCCATCCTCCATCCACTAATTTCCTCGTTACTTCCTTGATATTTACCAAATGTATCTTTCTATGATATTTTGTTCCCGACAAGATAAAATTTGTCAAAATAGTTTTTACCTTATTGATGACACTTATTGGAATTTATGTAATCAACATCTAGTATACCACCAAGTTTTGTAGGGTGGCCCCTTCCAGTATCAGTCCACCACCAACTGAGGGCCACCTCAAAGTATATATTGCTAATTTTGTTTCAAATCTAGTAATGAAAACACTTTATCTAGTGGTTGGCACTTCATATAAAACATGTGTGCAATCCTGAGAAGTGTCCTCTTCCATGCTAGCAAAAATGTAAAGATATTTTTCCTTACTAGTTACCAATATTTTTGTCATACTAAAGAATTATATGAATTAAAATTATTGTATCATTCCATAATTACACCTCTACCAAAAAGTAATACATCATTTACCAATAATAAATGTGTTAAGGAAATATGTGTTGATACTTTAATTTTAATGATGTTATTGAGTTGTTCCTCCATCTTGATTAAGTTGCTAAGTCCTTCAATTAAAATTAGGAACAACAAAGGTGAGAGGGAGAAACCCTACCGCAAACCATGTGTTGCCTTAGAAAAAGAAGAAGTATTTTTTTTTGGCCTCCTCTTTGATATCTTTGAAATGAGGCATTATGATAGCCAAACAAAGATCATATACCAAAGTTACGACCCCAAGAAGTTGATGTTCCAACTTACCCCAATGAGGCCCACAAGCGTTTGGTGCTTCATTTCCTTTTTTTTTTTTTTTTTTTTTTTTTTTTTTTTTTTAAGGGTTTCTCACTGTTTCTCAATGATAAAAAGGCCACTAAGCCTCATTGTAACACAGTTTAGAGGCATGTAGCTACAACATCTCTTATAAAAGATAAGATACCATCGCCCAAGCTAGTTTATTTCGATTATGTATGTAAGCAAATTTCAATTCTTTGATATTAATGAAATGACATTTTATTTCTGCTTCGTCTTAGTGTTTATATTTGTATCTATATTTTATTGTGTTCTTGTATAATTTTGGATTAGAGACTGATCTTATACAAAGCCAATTTAAAAAATGACAAATCCACATAATCATAAGCTTTGATCAAATCTAATTTCAGTATGAGTTCCTTGATGTTTTCTATTTTATTAATTGAAGACCTTCTTTTGCTATAACACTAGCATCATGGATTTGTTTATCCTTAAGAAATCCAAATTGCTCCGTAGAGAGATGCTTGGATAAATTATCTCCTAGTCAATTTGCTATAATCTTAGAAATTATTTTGTATAAAAGATTGTATAAAGAAATTTGGTGAACTTCATTAAAAGTCTCATGCTTGGACGTCTTAGGAATGAAGGCCAAAAAGATAGAATCTAAGGAACCAAATATTATCATGGTTTTCCTTGGATCCTATACCATGAGAAAAATCTCCCCCCCCATCAAATCAAAGAAGAATAGAAAAATATTGACTTTCCAGACATTTGGACTCAAACATTTCTCTTATGCAAATGACTAAGAACCCCTTCCACTTTATCAAGTTGTGAAACATGTCTTCCAATGCATGTTATGTCTTCATTAATGAAAATATTTGGTAGCAATTGATATACATTTACTTGTTATTCAACTTTGAACCCTTCCCTTGTAGTGCATCGTGTCCTAAAAAATCTCACTACCTCCTGATCGAAATATTTCAAGGAGTGAATCTTCTCCCCTCATTCCCTACTAATCTCCAATACTAAGTTATATGTCGCTATTCGTGATTCAGATCTATGAAAAATTGTTTCTTTTTTCACCAATGGTTATCTAAATGGTGAATCTTTTAAGCCTTCACTCCTCTTCTTGAAGTATAAGTATATACCTCTTTCTCTATTATAAAGACGCTTACTTCTTGTTGAACTTAACAAAAATATGCACTTTATTTGGCTCTTATAGTTGCTCTAGTCTCCCATCAATGACCTCTAGCTCTGTAATTAATTTTTTCTTTTTCCTCCTTTCCCAGTTCCTAACTTTTTTAGACTCTAAGCTTATTTTATACTCTATCCATGTTATCTTCATATTCACCATCAATATGTCTATACCAATAGCTATAAACTAATCCATGAAATTTGTTTCTTGCAACCACACATGATTACATTTGGACAGATACTTATATATATATGCTCATCCCTCCATTCTATGAACACCAGTGAATGATATCAAATTCCTTCAAGGGTAACCCAAGATCTACAAAATATCAAACATTGGAAAAAAAACCTCCTTAATCAAGAAACAATCAAGTTGCTTCACTATCCTTTCCTTGATCGATATTCCATTGCACCAGGTAGGTTAGATGGGCTAAGGATTCACATCCACTAAATTATGTTGTGCAAAATGTAGACAAAATACATCCACATCAGAGTCCATTTTACAATGATCTCCCCATATTTCTTGCATAGAGAGGGTCAAGTTTAGATCCCCTGCAATTATAAAGGAATCAATACAGAGGAAATTATCCATGTCCATATAACTCCAAAATTCCTATCTCAATGCATATGACCCATAAAAATTAACAATTTGAAACCTTTGTATAGAACCCTTCAACATTCAAGACATAAGAATCCCCACACATGAATAAAATGGGGGAAAACGAGCCATCAACGAATCCCACATTGAGACCAAATCCCCTAACAAACCCCGAGATGTAGTCGCACAGAAATTCCACCCCCAGAATAGAATAAGGAAATGTTGATAAGCCTTCTCCACATTGGAGATAATCTCTTGGATAAGGATGAAACATGGCTTATGTGTATGAATCAAATATCTTAGGGAAAAAAAGAAATATGCATCCCGCAAGCTTCTAATGTTCATATTCATAATAATTATTTTGTAAGAGTGCTAGAGGGAAAACCTTTAAGAGCCTTATAGAAGGAGAATCAATAAAAATAGGAGACTCTTGTATAAGTGTGATTGAAACTAACACAACAGATGACTCCTCTAAAACCTTACCACCCTTACGTCATAGTCTACCTTTCTAATGAATAGTAACATTCATTGTGGTTGTTGAGGATGGTGTAACAAAAGGGGAGAAAGAGGTAGAAAATACCAACAAGGGGTCTAACGGTAACAACAGGGTAAAATGACCAAGGGGAGATGAATCCTTGGCACATGATGTTGGAGTCTATTATGTTGACTAAGAAACACCCAGATTAAAAATAAAGGATTCCACACAACTTTCTCCATCTCTCCGACCCTCCACCAACCTACCCAAACTTAAGCATGTAGTGGTAGGATTGTTAATGAATGGTAAATCTACATCACACTCAATAAATTTTGACTATCACCCAATAAGGTGGGTGGGTAAGAGCATGGATGAGTAAGTTGCATAAAATGACTTCCAACCCATAGATCCTCAAAAAAATCATAAGGCGAGCGGGATGTATTTCCATGTTCCACCATCCCACGTGGCATTGTAACCCTCTCCCCTAAGACGAAATCCCTATACCCATCAATACAAATGTGAGAAAAGGAAAAAAATGTTGGATTAGTACCTAAGGAATGTCAATTCGATGATGTGGGGGACCATCAGCTTTAGTTGATGCAAACAACTGACGACCAGCCTTTTTTTGACTTTCCCACTTATTATGGGCATGACAAATTCTAATGAGATGTCTCGTCTCATGACATGGAAAATAATGGAAGGGAATTCTCCAATAGTCAAGTTTCTTCAGGTGATTCTTCCCTTCCCATGTTAAATATAATTCTACCATGAGCCCACTTGAGAAAAAGGCTTATGTCATCAACCATGTGAGTCTTTTATCCTTGACCACTAACATGTTGTTGTCTAGAAAGATGAATTTTCCAATGTCACGGCCAATCATTATCATAGTTCACTGAGTCCAAAGTTCAATTGGGAGTCCAAGCATCTTAACCCACACCACCTTCCCCCTTGGTTTCTAAAGAAGTGGGTTGAAATGTAACGACCACCATTGGAGGTTTAAGAAGCTTCTTCCCCACACTGAAGGTTGCTTAAGGATATTCTTAGCATCCTCCTTCATCATAAAATGAAAATAGAACCAATTATTTAATAAGATACTCATTTTAGGATAATATGAGAGTTCAGGGGCCCAAGTGAAATCAATCCATAGTTTCATCTGTTCCATAGTCAAGTCTCCATACTCCCATATACCTACTAGGCACCTTTTAGAGAGACTAATAACCCTTCCCACTATGACATCCCTGCAAATGTCAAAGCCCTAACCTCACCTGCTACTCTGACAACCTTATTTTTAGCACATCTTCCATGAGGAACATGTGCATGGTTTTGTGCCAAATACATTTTTGCATAAAGTCCCTCATGTAGCAAATGAGACAACGATCTTAATTGAGGAACGACACTTGTTGATAACAATTTTTTTTCAATGTTAATTGCAATCAAATCCATGGGTGCATCACCTGGCAAACCATCTCTCTCCATTGAAATAAATGATGCATTATCCTAGTGCCACATAATCTACATGCATCCCATCCAATTAATCCACCACCATCCCAGTCCTCTAAATGATGTACTACCGTTATTTTACCTGATGAAACCATATAGAAGTATAAGATAATAAAACCCACTATAAATGGAAACTACTAAAAATGGATCAAACTATGACCTTTAGCTAAATACACACAAAAGACATCAACTATTACAACATCCACTAAAAGGCTGAATGACCAGGGATCAAAATTCAAACATCCAAATTGTGTGCAAGAATAATAGTCTCCGACCAGTACACAATCTCATAGACTGAAAAAATAACTTGCTAAAAACAAATAGCCAACATCCACTCAAGCAAGAAGCTACCCACAAACATGGACTTAGTTTCACAAATAGAGGAGTGATCTTAGGTATCGGGAAAAATAGTCGTAAAGGATAAAAAAACCCCTATAATGAATGGCATAGAGACATCCAGAGTGCAGTGCCCCAAAATCTAGAGACATCGTTTGTTTGATTTTCCCACTTATTATGGGCATGAGAACTTCTAATGAGACATCTCGTCTCATGACATGGTGAACAATGGAAGGGAATTATCCAATAGTAAAGTTGCTTCCTATGATGCTTCCCTTCCCATCTTAAATCTAATTCCACCATGAGCCCACTCGATAAAATCACAGGGGCTTCACTCAATGAACCTCTAACATATCACGTTCGTTCGTGGAATATTAAATAATACCCTTAATTTGACTACATAATGGAAAATACCTCTAAAAATCACATTATTTAACCCCCTACCAATATAAACCCAATACACCTTCCCAATTTAAAAACCCCTACTTTCACTAGATATTGTAGGTATCCATTTTTTTGTTAACATTTTTTATACCCCTTTATATTTTTTCATTTTCTTTGGACTCCATTTTTTATACCTACTAATATGAAAACCCTCTCCCCCCTATATATCCCCCAATATATTATGTCATTTTTTCCTCAATAAATACTCCCCAATATGAACCCATGTGGTATGGTATTGGTCCCCAAGTGAAGCCCCCATGAATAAAATGAACTTTTTCATCAATCGTGTGACTCTTTTATCCTTGACTACTAACATGTTGTCATCTAGAAAGATGAATTTTCCAATTTCATTGTTAATCATTTTCATAGTTCTCTGAGTCCAAAGTTTAATTGGGAGCCTAAGCATATTAACCCACACCACCTTCCTCCTTGGTTTCTGAAGAAGTGCGTTGAAATGTAACAACCACCACTAGAGACTTAAGAAGCTTCTTCCACACACACAAGGTTGCTGAAGGATATTCTTAGCATCCTCCTTCATCATAAAATGAAATTACTCTGGATCAGGATGTGGGTCGTTAGTTGGGATAGCTTGAGTCGAGCCATGCTTAGTACCTGGGCACTTATTACCATCGTCCCCCACATGCTCAAGGTAGGGGGTGCGGTGTTCGTCGACATGAATGCATGTTGGGGAAGTGGGCATGGTGGCGGGATATGAGATAAGGTTGGGTGGTGGAGTAGGCGAGGTCATTCAACGTGCAACACAAGAGAAAAAGCCTGTGGAGAAAGGTGGCACTACAGAGCAGTGGAAGGTCAATAGAATGGGAGGAACCTTGGTCGTGGACGAACGCCTGCATAAATCGAGTATGTAATTCGACTGTGCTTCAGCATTGAATCCATGTTCTGGTTGGGGTTATTCTGGGGGGAAAGGAGGGGAAAGAGTTCAAAAATATGGGGAATAGAATGCTAGTGGTGGCAATGGGGGAGGCAACTGCTTTCCATGGTCTGGTTTTGTGTCTATACTTTCTCCCAAATGGGTAAAACCCATGATTGCAAAGGGGGGCAAAAGCTTGTTGTGAGGTTCTGTGCTCTGTAACTAAGGTAGGGGAAAACTGTATAGTGGCACCGAAATTCAAGAGGGGTTGAGATTTGTAGAGAGTGGCAGGGGGAGTCGATGGCAGGGGGCTAGGGTTGTGGCCACAACTATAGTCTGCAAAGAAACGGTGGGGGTAGCTGGAAACTGCACGGGATTGATGGCAAGGCCAGGAATCCTGAATGGAAAACTAGCTAGAGGGACCTCAGAGGCAAAGCCATTTATCTTTGGGTTGAGGGAGCAAGGATCTGGAACCACCGCAGGTGTACTACTAGAATCAAGGAGGGCATGTGGGCTCGACTTGAGATGAGTTGGGATGACCTACATACAACCCATAGTAAGGGGGAAGGGAACAATGGTGGGCCACCGAGTGAGGGAAAAATGCCTCCCCTCCGGGATCTACGGGCTTCGGCCCACCCTTGCACATATGTGGTGAGAAATGGAGGAGAGGAAGAACATGAACAAGTAAGGTGGTGTATTACGAAAATTTTGAATTTGAATCTAACTTTTTATCGGTGTCAAGAGTGTTTTGGAAAACAGGTCATGGCCTGTCCTGCGAGAGGATGTGGGCATGGCAAGAGAGGCCCAGCTCCCAAGAAAAATAAGGGGCCGAGCACATCGGAAACTCGCAAGGGTCAGAAATCAGTAGAGAACCTCATCATTGAAGCAGTAGAGGCTTACCCTGAGGGGACAGATGCTAGCATTCGAAAATTGCTGGAATAATGGGAAGAGGAGGTAAAGAAAGGAAGTGAGACGGAGGAAGATATGGATAATTGGAGGACTCTTGTTTCGGATCCAGGGAACACCCGTTGGAGAATCACGCAATTCAAGTAAATGATGTACTTGTACTGGTTAATGAAGAGTTTAGTAGGCAAGGCGATGGAGCAGATATCCGTGGGTATGGCGGTGACAGTTCAGGGAATGCCGAATTATAAGAAGGACATGGAGAAAATTCTCTTCTAGGTGCACAAACAGGATACCAGGACGTACAGAATTGATTGCCCCATCCCTTGCATTCTAGAGTTGTATGGCATGCCAAGGGCATCAGCTAAGGATCCAACTTCATTCACATCTGCATCAGACGAACAACAGGATTAGTCTCATGCCCATGCATAATAGTGGTCTATGCAGTGAGCTTTTAATATTTATGTTGCAAATGTCAGTTTTTAGAGTTATGTAGTGTCTGGACATGAGATAGAGACGTATCTAGCATGGCGGGAAAGATTAAAACAATATTGTTTTTGAATGACTTACAATGCTGACCGGTGGCTAACAGACTTGGTTTCCCCTTGGGGAAAGTTGAGGCCAATTGGTTAATCTGTGTAGTGTAAACTTGCTTATTATATAATAAAAAATGGAATGGAATTGCCAAGCTTAACAAAAATAAATAAAATGAAATTAAAACCAATTATTTAGTAAGAGACTCATTTTAGGAGCATATTAGAGTTCAAGCACCTAAGCGAAGTCAATCCATAGCTTTATTTGGTGCACAGTCAAGTCTCCATACTCCCATCTACCTACTAGACACCTCTTAGAGAGACCAATAACCCTTCCCACTATAACATCTCAGCCAAAGGTCAAAGCCCTATCCTCACCTGCTAGTTTGACAACCTTATGTTTAGCACATCTTTCATCTGCGTCAAAGACACTTTTGCGTTAAGTCCCTCCTGTAGCAAATGAGACAACGACCTTAATTGAGGACCGACACTAGTTGATGGCAATTGTTTTTCAATATTAATTGCAACCAAATCCATGATTCATCGTTTGGAAAACCATCTCTCTCCATTGAAATAAATGATGCATTCTCCTGGTGCCACGCAATATACATGTCCCATCCAATTAATGCACTATTGAACCAACCGTCTAAATGACGTACTGCCTTAATTTACCTCATGCCACCATATAAAAGTATAATATAATAAAAAATCTATCTAAATGGGAACTACTAAAAATGGATGAAACTACCACCTTGAGCTAAATACAAACAAAAGGCATCAACTCTCACAACATCCACTAAAAGGATGAAATGACCAGGGATCAAGATTCAAAGATCCAAATCGTGCATAAGCATAATAGTCTTTGATCAGCACTGAATCCCATAGACTAATAGCCTACTAAAAACAAATATCCAACATTTGCCCAAGCAAGAAGCTACCCACAAACATGGAGTCAGTCGCACAGACAGAGGAGTGATCTTAGGTATCGGGAAAAATGTCATTGACTACTCCATTAGAAAAAACGACATAAAGGATAAAAACGTCCCTATAACGAATGACATAGAGACATCCCGACTTAGTATGCTCTAGTTCATGTTGCTATGTAAAAATTCTTTGGAGGCTTAGCTAACAACTTCATTTGTTAGAAAGTGATACCTCTACTACATTAATCTTGCTTTTGCTTTACAAGTTTTTGGCTTGCACTTTCTAAATTGACCGAATCTACCATTGAAGAATCATTGAGTTTACTTGTATTTTTTTTAAGTGAGTTCAATTTTCATTGTAAATATGTGCATTTTTAGTTGAAACTAACACCTTTCATTTTCAATGAGTTTGAATGGTTGAAAAATGACTTGAATTGATGAGTTATTAGAGTTATCAAACACTCAAATAGTCTCTACTATTGACATACACTCAAAATCAGCAAAGCCACTGTCTCTAACATTCTAACATATTTACAAGATGCACAATACAAAATCAAGCTTCTCCAACTTGAATTTCAGCTTCAACCAAATAAGTTACAACAAAAAAAATAACATTCTACATAGCTTCTACATAAGTTCTTGTTCAAAACAACTGTTTATTGGACATTATAACCATTTTCAACTGACACATGATCAAATCAGTGATTTCATTTTAGGAGCTTTAAGAGCAAAATCACACATGTTTTTTACTTTTTGCTTGCAATTCCCAATCCCATCATCAAATAAGTCATTAACAACCAGTAAAACTAGTCTCCAAGTGTAAAAAAATTGAAAATGTCCTTCCACATTTTGGACTACTCTTAACCCACAACTCATTTTCACCTACTCCACATCGACGTCCACGTCCAGATCCAATATATTAAATTATATTAAATTCCACCTTCATATGGCCCTACGGGTTAATCCAACCTTTCTCCATGTCCTAAGGTCAAAGGTTTGGTTCCTGCCGATGTAGCTTCATGGCTGCTGTGGTTAGCTTGTGCGAGAAGCAACCCATTGTTCCAGTCAATACCCAAAGAGGAGTAGAATCAAAGTCAACAATGGACACCTGGCGATCCAGTCTTCGGCGGCGTATGGAACAAGTTTTGTGCTATTCGATTATGGTTATATAAGTAGACATTGCAGAGGCAGATACACATATATCAGAGCAGCTTATAGACTAAAAGAAAAATTACATTTCAGAACAATGGAGGGTTGTGGAGAAGAGGAGCAAGTGAAGCTATTAGGTGTTGCTGAGAGTCCTTTCGTGGCGCGGGTTCGCATGGCACTTGCTCTTAAAGGGATCAATTACGAGTTCATCGAAGAGGACATCCACAACAAGAGCCAGCTGCTACTGAAGTCAAACCCTGTTCACAAGAAGATTCCAGTGCTTATCCACAGTGGAAAGTCTGTTTGTGAATCCATGATTATTGTGCAATACATTGAGGAGGCATGGGGAAATAAGGCACCAAATCTTGTGCCCAAAGATCCATATGACCGAGCCATCGCCCGCTTCTGGGTTGCCTTTATAGAGGATAAGGTAATTCATCCACTCGTTCGTTATCTGCCATTTGGGTTTTTGAAAGTTTGAATCACTTTTGTGTAATCTATGTGTAATAGTGAGTATTCGTGGCTGCAGTTCGCTCAATCTGTTCTAGGAGTTTTCAATGGGCAGGGGGAGCAGCAACAGAAAGCTGCGGAGGAATCGGTAGCAAACTTTCTTTTGTTGGAGGAAGCGTTGTCCGGGAAAGCGTATTTTGGAGGAGATGAGATAGGGTTAGTTGACATCTCATTGGGTGGGTTATTGGTATTCATCAAAATGCTGGAGAAGGTTACCAATCTCGTGTTAATAGATGCAGAGAAAATGCCGGTGTTAAGTGCATGGGTGGATCGATTTTCTGAAGCCGATGGAGTGAAAGATGTTTTGCCCGATCGGGCCAAGATATTTGAATTTATATCGGGCTGGAGAGCGAAATTGACATGACCACATGCGGGCAATTAGAGAGAACCAGGTTTACCAATAAAAGGAGTACATTTAGAGAAATGGCTAAATAATATTTAGAAGGGTGTTATCCTTGGTCCTGTGTTTTATGAATGTTGTGGGTTTGAACGGTGTATTTATGTATCGATGTGAATTCACATTCACATGTGTATTCGTGCATGAGTTAGTGGGCAATAAAGATGATGTAACACTCAGCATTATAATATTATTATGACATATTATATCAGCCTATTTCTGAAGTGGGGATTTTTTTGGTTGAAGTACACATAAGGTGGATATGTGTATATTATAGTTTATTATGTTTAAATTAATGTTTGAGTGCAATCATTTTGCACCAATGTTGTCTTACTATTTTTAATTATTTTTAAATTAAGAGAATATGTAATTTACACTTTAACCATAAAACTATGAATTTATGTATTGATTATTAGGATGTTATTGATTGCGATTTTTGTTATTATATTTTTCAAAAGATAGAAGAGGACATAGTGTTGAATTTATGTATTAATTATTAGGATGTCACTGATTGTGCTTTTTATTATTGAATATCTTTCAGAACATTAAAAAAAATACTTTGTTAATATTTTCCTCTCATAGTGAAATGCTTCATCTTGTAGTTAAATGTTTTGGACGCTGAGGTGCATACCATTGAATTAAAACTAATTTTGCATACCATTGAATTAAAACTAATTTTGGATCCAATAGATACAAATGAACATATAGAGTATTTAATAGCAAAGTAATTATTATTCACCAATCAAAACCCTAATAAGCCAACTAAAAGAACACAATGATTTTCCGCCTTCTATTTGTCATCTAAGTTTAAATTATTTCATTAAAGGGGAAAAGTTAAAGACTAAGGTCAAGTCTTTTATATTGAAATATTATTAGGTATTGAATGTCTTAGAACTTTTTTCTTAAAAGGAAACTACAACTCCACAACTATAGTTATTCATGGCACAAATGAGACAAAAGAACCTTTTATGAATGCATAGACTTGTATCTCTCATAATACCAACTAATTTTCAAGGCCACTCTAGATATTATGTGCTCTTATAACACACATTTTGTAATTTCTTTTATAGAATCACACAAGTGAAATGGTGGAATTTAATAAGTTCAATGGTTTGGTATTCAATGGAAGTGGCAAGGATTTTTCACTTGGTGGAATTGGAGGAAGAGATTATTTTTGGCTTATTATTCATATGTTCATAATGAGGGTTGCTTTCTATAATGTTAGTGGCCCATGCAGGGGTTTATCTCCTCTCTAAAAACATCTAGGGGTGGGAAAGTAAAATTCTCCTATCCAATTGGTGCATCAAATCTTAGGGGCCTAGTAACAAAACCATTATGTATAAAAAAGATAGTATTATCTTGGGGAATATGTATGGTTGAGAGATACAATCGATACTCTATATCAACACATAAAAATAAATGGAGTATCATAGTCACCAACTTAGAAAATCTTTACTGGTAATCTAAATTAATGGGTAGATTTGGATCCCTCAATGAATCCCATTTTGCTTTTATATTTATCCCACACACTATATAGATGTTATAGAGTAGTCAAACAAACCAACTGCCAACTATAGTATCTCGAGACATAGAAACTCACATCACTTTAAATTATAAAAAAAGCTCTGATATAGCTAATTCATAAAATAAGTATTGGTTGTTCACACATTTGAGCCATCATGATCAATAAAATATTCAACTATAAAAGGTTAATCATAATTTTAACTCAAAGAAATCCTCAATGCTACGAATAGCCATAATTCTTACATGGGAAAATTATTTATAGTCCTTTGTGAAATGACATTTATAGAAGCTCCACAAGTCTCCTAGCTTGACCAAGAGTATCATTGAAGGGAGTATTTATACCATGATAGACCATATATACCATTTTTTATTTCAGATTTCAAGAGGATTTTTCAAATAGCTAGATATGAATTCCTTTTGTTTGGACCTATATTGTACTTATAGTTTAATAAATTCCCTAAGAGAATCATTCATGTTTGTATTAGTTGAACACATTTGATGATTACTCTCCAGCAAGCCATGCACTTACACCAAAAATGGGATCTTGTCATAAAATCAAATAGCCACAATATTAAGGACCCCATAATATTGTGATTGAATCAATTATTTGATAAAAAATGGAAAGTCAAATTAGAAATAAATTTACAAACTTAAACTAGCAGCTCACAGGTTAGCTAAGCTACACCTGGAGACTGCCCAAGTAGTACCACTCTCTTCCATCGATCATAGAATAAGAAATAAATAAGTTTACATTCAATTTAGGGAGATCAAAACTATCTCCTAGAAAATAGGAGCTAAGTCTAAACTAAGGCAGACACATAACCATGAAATAAACTTTCTCCATTAATTTCAACTCTCCCCCTTAATGGAGAAATGATTCACTTGCACACCTAACATCTCCCTAAACAATTCAAATTTGATCTTTCCAAGAGGCTTAGTGAAGATATCAGTTGCATTTTCATAGGTGTTACAATATTCAAGAAGAATCTCTTTGGAGTGAACCTTTTCTCTAACAAAATGAAATTGAGTATCTATAATTTTTGCGTTTTCATGAAAAGCAGGATTATTTTCAAGCTTGATTGAACTTTGGTTTTCGCATTTAATCATTGTAGCATCCTTTTGTTCTTCTCCTGCATCATGAAGAAGTATTCTCAACCAACTTGCTTCACAAGTGGCTGCAGATACAACTTGATAGTCTGCTTCTGCTAATGATAAAGATACAATACTCTGCCTTTTACTGCTCCAAGAAATGACTTCGGACCCAATATTGAAATCATACTCAGTTACAAATCTTTTGATCATCCAGATTTCCAACCCAATCTGAATCTGAAAATCCTGTCAGTTATCAAACAAATCAGTGTATTTAATGAAAAAATTTATGGTTCCTTTAAGATACCTTAGGACACCTTTTTCTTCCACCCAATGGTTTTCAAGAGGTTTTGTCATAAAATGACTCAACACACTGACTGAATATGCTAAGTGAGGAATAGTTGTAGTCAAATAAATCAAAATTCCAACCAATTGTCTTTAAAAGGTAGCATCCACCTCTTTAGAACCATCATCACTTTGAAATTTAACATTTTGTTGTATAGGTACTAAAGCAACTTTACACTTATCCATATCAAATTTCTTCAACAATCCCTTGACGTACTTTCCTTGAGTAACAAAAGTGTAGCCAGAATCCCTCGAGACTTCAAGACCTAAACAATAATGCAGTTCTCCAAGGTCGTTCATTTCGAATACCTATGACATATTCACTTTAATTTACTCAACCAATTCATTAGAATTTCCAGTAACAATTAAATCATCAACATATAAGGAAATCAACACAATTTGCCCCTTTGAATCAAATGTGGTATATAGATTTAGATAATTTTTACTTCTCTTATAACCATGCTATCAGAAGAAAGAGTACATTTTCTCATACCAAGATTTGGGATCCTGTTTCAACCCATACAATGCCTTATTTAATTTATAGACCAAGTGTTCCTGCCCATTTTTAATTAACCCTTCCAGTTGTGTTAAATATGCTTCTTCCTTCAAATCTCCATTTAGAAAAGCAGATTTCACATCTAACTAGTGTAAGCTCCAATGATACTTTGTAGCTAGAGCTATTAACATCCCAACAGTATTTAACTTATCTACATGAGAAAAAGTATCCTCATAATCAATTCCTTCTTTCTATGAGTACCCTTTGGCAACCACAATAGCTTTATATTTGTCTACACTACTATCTGCTTTAAACTTAGGTTTGTATAACCATTTACAACCTATATGCTTTTTTCCTTATGGCAGTTCAACTAATTCCCAGGTTTTATTTTTAATTATGGACTCTTACTCTTCTTTCATAGCTAACCTCCATTCATCATACTAATTTTATTCATTATATTTCATGGGCTCAACAACCTTTAAAATACTAGTCATAAGAACATAATCTTTGTACCTTGTAGGTAAGTGAGTCTGCCAACCTGATCTCCTTGGTAGAGGACTTGCGTCAATTCTATCTCGTGTGATTTTTTTCTCACCTCTGTGTGGACTTCGACTACTAAATGTATCTACATCACTAGATTCCTCTTTCTGTTGTTATTGTAAATTATTGTCTTTGGCTTCATCATTGTTGTCATCAATCCTTAAAGGCATGTTCCACTCATAAATTTTGTCCTTATTCCCTTCACCAACCTGTTCATGTAAGATAACATCTCTACTTGCAAATACCTTTTGAGTAGATGGATTAAATATCTTATATGCTTTTAAATTAGAACAATACCCTACAAATATGCATTTTATAGCTTTAGAATCTAATTTCTTCCTATCTTCCTTAGGAATGTGTGAAAAATATCTAGAACCAAATACTCTCAAGTGATGGACTGTAGGTTTAAAACCATACAAAGCCTCAAATGGAGGCTTGATATCAAGCCACCTAGTTGTTGTTTTTCTCTTTAAGTGAATTTTAGTACTAATTTCTTCTGCCCAAAAACCATTGGATAGGTTCTTAACTTTCATCATGCTACATGCACACTCCACCAGAGTTTTATTCTTCCTTTCTGCAACTCCATTCTGCTATGGAGTGTGGGGTACTGTAAACTGTTATTCCATTCCATGATCTCTACAATATTTGATGAGGTTTCCAAGCCTGTATTCTCCCCCTTGATCCGAGCAGAGAATTTTAATGAATTTCCTTGTCTTCTTTTCAACCATATTTCTAAATTCTTTAAAGTACTCGAAAGCATCACTTTTCCTTCTAAGAAAGTATACCCAAGTATACCTTTTGCAGTGATCAATAAATAAAAACAAATACTAAGCTCCACTTATGGACCTTGTCTGCATAGGTCCACAACAGGGAAAAATTTAAGAACCCCCCCTAAATTTATAAGTATAATAAATGGGAAAATCTCCATGGTATATAGGAAAAATGGAAGGCGATTTTATTAATAATATAATATGTATATATAATTTTTTGGCGAATCTCTCACCAGGCATGGCGAATATTTTACTCAATTATAAAATCTTGTAATATCTTGGCAAGTCTTTCACTAAATAATAGAACTTTGTAAAGTCCTAGTGAATCTTAGCATTGTGAACTCTTAGAGAATTTTTTGAAAAAGTATAAAACCATATATGACAAGAGCCACATGGTGGCAATATCACTGTTTTCTTTTCACATTTCCACGACCTAGAACTTGTTTATAAAATTATGAAAAAGCCAACTAAGTCCCTTATAATATGCAGGTAAGCTTATAACAGAGTCTGATACCTCTACTATTCTTGTCTTCATTCAAGTGTCATAGCTGCTATACTCAACACTATGAATCACAACTCTCTCAGAACTCAACTCTATAGTGTAATTAAAACCTTTGGAAATTGAATCTGACAACTCTATAAAAAGGATTAGTGAAATAGAAGTTTTTGTGAATGAGCCCACTAACTATCGTTGCTAAACAATCAATCTAGACTATGAAGTCTTCCATCTTGATCACAATTGTGCTCACGATCAAGGGAGTGCGATCACCTGGCCTGACATAATGGCCATCATGGCTTCCAATAATCAACAACCACCTTGCAAGGACATCCTAGCTCATGTCTCATGAATTTTATTC
>APFE031486883.1:74499-101636 GCA_000404065.3 Pinus taeda
AAAGGCAAGGGGAAAGAAGAAAGCTTTCTCCCACCTCCTAATAGCCCTGAACATAAAAAGAAGGCATCTTTGATTAAACTGGATGTTAAATTTGATTTACCTATATATGAGGGAGAGTTGAATGTAGAAAAGCTGGACAATTGGATTAGACAAATTGATGTTTATTGCAGAGTGTAGAATATCGATTCAGACAAGAGCAAGATTCAGCTGGCCAGCCTACGCCTTGGAGGCACTGCCTTGGTTTGGTGGGAAGGTAGGACCCAAGCTGATATGAAAAGCCATGGTAAGACTATCTCTGTCTGGAGTGAATTTGTTTCTACAATCAAAAATCAGTTCTATCCATTGGCCTACATGCAGCAAGCCATGATGAGCTGGCAAACTCTTCGACAGTTGAAAGGGCAAAGTGTACAGGGATACACTCAAGAATTTAGAAAGAGAGCAATGATTCTAGGAATCTCATTAGACTCACCTAAGACTCTGTTGAAGTATATTGGTGGTCTACACAGCTACATGAGGCACACTATCCTCATGTTTAACCACATTTGACGGACACAATGATGTGGATAGGGAAACTAGGTTCATTAAATAGATCTAAGAGATCCACCAAGCAGTACAGGAACAACTAGAAAGGAGCCAAGCCAAATACAAGGCAAGGCATGACAAGCATCAGATGGAGCATAGTTTCCAAGTTGGTGACCAAGTCTGGCTATATATTAGCAAGGACATGATGCAAGGTGAAGGAAAAAAGTAAATCCTATCAGGTATGGACCCTTCAAGATACTTTAGAAGATTGGTGAGAATGTTTTTCTCCTTGATCTACCAGCTTACTTGCACATCTACTCAGTTGTAAATGTAGATTGCTTGAGATTGTTTGAACCTTCACTAATCGAAGACCCTAAAGAGCAGAGTCAATTTACTTCTATTGATGACTTGTTACCTGAATATCTTAATGAATTGCAGGAAGACACAGTTCTAGACAGGAAGGTGAGGATGACGTGCAGGGGAGATGTTGAGTACCTTAGAATTGGGCTCAAGGGTTCAAAGTCGAGTGGTGCAAAGTGGATAGAGATTAGACAAGTGAGAAAATTGTATCCTCACTTAGTCGATACTTGAAAACCAACTTTTGGCGATCCAAAAGCTTTTTTAGTGGGAAGGTTGTGATCCGAATTGGATCCATAAAAATTCTCAAAGTGCTATGACTGTATCAAAATCATGACAAACTTCAAAAATTGTGAATAAAGAGCTATCAGGAAGGACCTCTGGACAATGGCAGTTTGTAGCCAGTAAGGAACGACGAGGACCTCGGTCAAATCACGCTAACCAAGGCCCATGGAGACCGCACAGGATGCAAACTAGTAGTTAGGAAGTCCCGATCGGAAAATGGAGGTCGTTTCTAATCATGCATCGCTGGGAAAAACCCCTCGAGAAGGAAAAGGCTTGAAACAATCGATCGCAAGGGAAGCCGGGAAACTGTAGGGAAAGTGCTAAAGCAAAAGGTGGGCCCCACGCTCCAAAACTGGCGGAATATTGGAGGCATATTGGGTGGTAAGCGTATTTTGCAGGAGAACAAGTGATTCCATAGATTACACGATGTGTGTCCAACGGATGAGAGAGAAAACCACCTCTCATCGTAGGCTAACGGTCGAGCAAGTCAACTGCGCGATAAGAGCGAATGCCATAGGTTCTAGAGGCTCTAGATCTGGCGGCGGAGATTGTGGCTGATGAGAAACCGGATCTAAAGGGAAAATAAGCTATAGCACATAGAATTTGAAGTTCGATTTGACTACTAAGTTGGCGAATGAATCCTTACACAACGTAACTGAAATACTGAACTGTTTAAGGATGAGCTGGCGCAGTTCGTGAGAGGACAAGTGGCCACTTCCCTATGAGACGTTGGTGATGATGCAGAGGTAGCTAACTACAAGCGAACAGTAGCAGGGGATCCAAAAGGGCAGAAAAGGAAGCAAACAGTCATGAGACAAATTGGCTTTAAGCCATGAACAAACAAAGATAGAGACAGATAGGAGAGTGCAAAGTGAAAGCAAACGAGCACTATGAAAAAAGGAGGAGAACAGAGACACATGAGAAAGAGGCAGTGAAGCAAGAAGTAGAAAACAGAGAGAGAGCTAACCTGTAGAGTTAAGGCAACAACGAGCAGACAGAACCAGGCTTGAGAGGTTCAAGCAATCCCTGTGAGGATATCTATCAAGAATTGAGTACCACATTGGACTCATCCCATCAAAGACCATAGAGGTCGAGACTTGGTAAGGAAAGAGTCTATGCACTCTAGTGGCTTGGGGAATCCAAGAACCACCCTACTAAGCATCATCTGTTTTAGGAGACTCAAATTGATCTCCTCATTGTAAAACTCTACTTTAAAGACACAATAAGAAAAGGCCACCACTGAAAGTTGGATCGAAGACGTAGCCCAAGAGGATTGGGTGAACTCCTTATTAATTTTTTGTGTTCTTTTATTTTCTTATTGTGTTTCTCTTACTGTTTTCCATTTTCCAGTGTCTGTGTATTTTGCAATTTGATCGATCCGTTTCCTAAGATAACATAGACACACACCAACACATGAGTCTGTAATACCTTCGTTCATTAATTAATTTACTGAGATCACTTACAAGTATTGCAATAAGATCACTTACCTTCGTTCATTAGTTAATTTCCATAACTTGACGAGGAAGGAAAAATCATATTGGAACTTGGAGTAGTCACAGAAACAAGAACTCGATAGCTACGAAATTTATCAATTTCAAAGTATCTCATCAAGTTGAAGAACTTACCTGCTAAAGATTCCACATGGGAGGATGAGAATTTTATATAGAAGCATCCATCACTACTCAAGTGTTGAGGACAACACTTTTTTGAAGGAGAGCGACATGTTAGGTCTCTGTAATACTAGAGTATTCCCCCATTATTATTATCATTTTAGCCCCTTATTGTTATTGTTGTGCCCCTGTTGTCCCCATATTATTATTATTTTGCCCAAAGAAACCCACTACTTTTATTGTTATGCCCATACATTATTATTTTTATGTCAGATTTGGTTATATTGTGACTCCTTAGGCTCCTATATATAGAAAGGAGGTTTTGGTTAGTTGAATCATCCAAGAATTATTCATTTGTGTAATGTAAAGGAGTTTTTCCCCTCAAAGAGGCTGATTTTGAAGTCGTTGATCTATATTTTCTTCTATTTTGTGAGTTGGTTGCATAACAATGATAAAAAAAGGAATGTGAATCATGGTTTTAGAGACTCCAACTTTTGGTTGAATACCCACCACATCCCAAAGATCGATATGAGGAATTTTGATGGCAAGTATCCAATAACATAAATACTACAGATGGAGAAATTATTTGATCTACATGATGTTAAACACACACACAAAGGTATTCATTGCATATGTATATTTAGAACCCAATCAATTTGTGTCATATCAATGGTTTTTTTCTCATAAATCAATTTTCACTTGAATGATTTTTACAGAGGAATTGATAGCACATTATGAGGATACAAATAGAAATACCTTCTTTATTCAATGGATAAATCTCAAACAAATGGGTTTAGTTACGGAGCACATTGAGAACTTACAAATATTGAATATCAAGGTAATTGATCTTCTATAGGAGCATCTAATTAATTCCTTCATAAGGACTTTAAATGATAACATCCAACATGAGGTTTTCCTTTAGGAACCTAAGTCATTGGAGAATCATGTGTTTAGGGTGGAAAGAAATGTTGAAAGAGAAATTATGGAAATTATAATGTCTACCACTCATAACTATAAACATGGGACTGTTGTTGCTCCTAGCCTCCCACAACCTACAAAGCTGACACCAAATCAACCGGAGGAAAAAGGAGAAAAAGGGATTTCTTACAGTTATGATAGCAAAAACACTAGAGGTCATAAGTGTGCTAAGACGAAATTATTTTACATAGATTGTGAAGAGGAGGAAGAAAAGGACCAATAAACATCAAAAAATAAAATTTATACTAGGAACCAACCCCAGGGGATTAAAAGGAAGAAATAAATCCAACCATATCTTGTAATGCATTGGCGAGAATTACCACTCCTCAAACTCTCAAGATAGAAGGATATATAAAGAATAAAAAGGTAATAGTGTTGATTGATTTAGGTAGTACCCATAATTTTATTTAAGATAGCCAAGGATTTAAATTGATTTCTATATCCAACACTCGAGTGTCAAGTGATGGTTACAGATGAAGGAACTATAAATTGCTCAGTAAAGTGTCATCAAATCAATATAACCATGAGGGAATATGTATTGAATAGTTTAGTGCTTTCCATTCCAATAGGTGGTATTGATGTTGTATTAGGAGTCCAGTGGTTGCAATCTTTGGTGACAATAGTTTTTACTTTTCAAGAACTTTTATTAAAAAATTTCTAGGAAGGAAATGAAATTGAATTAAGGAGTATCATAGTGAAGCCTGAAAGCGTAATCAGATATAATGGCATGACAAAGCATTTGAGGAAGGAATAATGAGGGCTAATTGCACAATTAAGCTCACTATATGTTCAAACATATAAGTCATCCATTTCTCCATATCTCCAAATATTCCTTGACAAACATTCCAAGGTGTTTGAGACTCCCAAAGGTATCCCACCTATTTTCGATGATGATCATGCTATTCACTTGATTCCATGAAGTGTTCCTCCAAACATCAGACCTTATATATATATCTTTATGCTTGGAAGACTGAAATTAAATGTATGGTTGCATAAATGCTAGAGGCAAGTGTAATTCAACCTAGCCAAAGTTCTTTCTCTTATCCAATAGTATTGGTGCACAAGAAGGATGGATCATGGCATATGTGTCTAGATTATAGAGAGGTCAATAAGCTCACTATTAAATATAAATTTATCATTCTTTTCATTTGATGAATTGATGGATAAATTACATGGATAAATTTACTTCATCGAGTTACATCTTCATTCAAGATATCATCAAAACAGAATGAAGACAGAATACATTCCCAAAACAACATTCATAATTCATGAATATCATTATGAATTTTGGTCATTTTTTTTGGCCTTACTATGCACCTTCCAAATTTCAAAGTTTGATGAATTCCATTTTCAAACCCTAAGAAAATTTGTTTTATTATTTTTTGATGATATAATAATTTACATCAAGTCTTGGAAAATCATGTTCAACATGTTGACAAGGTGCTCAAACTATTAGAGGAGAAATAATTGTATTGAAAACTCTCTAAGTGTTTCTTTGGGGTATAGGAGGTGTAATATTTGGGTCATATTGTATATCATGAGAGTGTTAAGGTAGACCTCCACCATTGTTTCTTTTAGTTTTTCAGTTTCCTTATTTGTAGCACAATTTACTATTTTTGGCATTTTTTTTGGTCCTCAACTTCGGAGCCATTTTGAGGCCCTAAACAATGGTTTTTGGGAAAACTAGGAGCAACATGTGTCCCTGAACAGACATTTTTCACTCAAAAGTTTTATTTCTTGGATAGGTATTTCTAACAAGGTATTGTGAACTTCAAATGGAGATCGTATGCCAAAGTTACAACCTCGGGAAGTTGATGTATCAATTTACCCAAAACAGGGCCCATAGTTTGCCGCTTCATCTCCTAGGGTTAAGTTTTTGGATGTTTAGGGTTTTCCATTGTTTCTCAACAAGAAATGGGCCTTTGAACCTCATTGTAAGACAGTTCAGAGGCATGTAGCTGCCACATCTCTTCTTAGAGATAAGCTACCATCACCCAAGCTAGTTTATTTCCATTTCTGTTTGTAAGCATATTTCAGTATTTTACATCAATGAAATGAAGTATTATTTCTATTGCATCTCTATATTTATGGTCATATCTGTAATTTTTTGTGTTCTTGTTTAAATCTGGATTAATGGTATCATAGCGATCTGCTCTTTCTCTATTTTTCTTTGCATGTCCCCAACGAGGTCATGATATAAGGAGTTAGGGCTTGAACTGGTCGAACCTTTGCAATACCAACCTCGCAAATCCCGATAGCCTCCCATGGTGGATGAAGAGAAAGAAAAGGGGGCAGGAGATCCTATCAAAATCTTACTCGAAGAGGCCCTTGAGCAACAAAGGAATGCAATCATGGACAACTTTTCCCAAATCCTTTAGCGGTTACCTAAGGGCAAAACATCTACTTCCAAAAGCTACTCTAGAAGCACCACACCCTTTAAGGTACAAGTTAACTTTGACATTCCCATATTTGAGGGTCAGATAGATGCAGACGCTGTAGATAAATAATTAAATCTTCTAGAAGGGCATTTTTTTATTCATGATTTTTCTGACCGTGAAAAGATTACTTTCACTCTTCTCAAAGCCGCCCCCCACGTCAAGGACTGGTGGGAAACCTATTGCGAGCATAAGGATGAAAGTACAACATCAATGTTTTTAGCCGCACATGCTTGGAATCCATTTTGGAATTCCATCAAGGAGTAGTACTACCCTATCAGAAACTATGAGGATGAATACATAAAGTGGACCACACTGTGGTAGGGAAGGGACCAAGACATGCCGGAGTTTACCAATATTTTTCATACCCTTCACACAAAGTTAGGTATCAAGGATTTTGAGCTGCATTTGGTACTCAAATACCACGGCTTCCTACACAGGTACATCTAGGATGAGATGGAGTTCCTAGACATCTCCTCGATTGGCAAGACGTACCAATACACTATCAAGATTGAGCAGAAGTTTAAACAGAAGAAGAGAGACTTTGGATCTATGAATCTGAAGTAAGGGAAAGGTGCCCCCAAACCACTGAAAAAAGGACAAAGCCAAGGCAGGGAGGCCCATGAAAACCCACCAAAGCCACAAGCAAATAACAACGCTGTGAAGCCAAAGAAGGACACAGGAAAGTGGTGTGAGTTCCATAAGAGCTCCACTCACAACACAAGTGAGTGTCGGGGCAAGAAATAACTGGTGGGTGAGCTAAAGTCTTTGGAATCAGATGCATATTCTGACTTTGAGTCAAAACTCGATAAGGGGAATGACAAAGGGAAGAAGATTATCGATCCAGATCCCAATGCCACCACTGCCACCATGAAGATCCAGAAGGAGGAACCCAAAGATACAGAGGAGGAGGAGTGCCTCTTCCACTCCCAAATGTGGGTAAAGGGTTCCCCACTATAGTTCATTGTCAGCAGCGACAGCCAAAAGAACCTCATTTCAGCAGAGGTCGTGAAGTTGTTGGGCTTATCGACCATAGCACATCCACAACCGTACACCATCGAGTGGCTTCACCAAGGACAATATCTTCACGTGAGCCAGCAGCGTCACCTCCCATACAACATCAAGCCCTTCACAGATGAGGTATTGTGTGGCGTTGCTCCCCTTGATGTTTTTGATGTATTATTAGGCCAACCATACTTGTGGAAGCGACATGCTATGTATGAGTTAAGGCCTTGTGCTATTATACTTTTGGAAATAATGTGTACAAGATATGGAGGTAGCACCACCTACCACCATCTCTTTGAGTACTGCAAAACAATGCAGTAAGCTCATTTCCAAAACCAGGAAATTTGTTTTCCTAATGATATGCCCTCAAGGAAAGAAGAATATGGTGGCCATGACCTTGAGACAAGGCCCCTCTGCACGATAACAATAGATGAACAAGCTCATGGAGGAGTATGAGGACATCTTCACCTCCCCCGCAGGGGTGCTTCTGCACTGCCAGGTCAAGTACTCCATCAATCTGACCCCAGATGCACCACTACCCAATGCACCAATATATCAGCACTTTGTTCTAGAGAATGATGAAATCAAGAGGAAGATTCAAGAACTACTGCAAAAAGATAGATTTGACCAAGTTCATCACCCTGTGGGAGCCCATCGTGTTGGTACAGAAGAAGGATGGGACTTGGAGACTTTGTATTGACTATCGGCCACTGAACAAGATCACTGTCTGGAATAGGTACTTGATCCCACAAATTGATGACCTTCTAGAGCAACTGAAGGGGGAAATATTTTAGCAAGATGGACTTGAATTCAGGATATCACTAGGTACCAATTAAACCCTCTGATGTGTGGAATACTACCTTCAAAGCCAAGGAGGGCCTTTTCGAATGGTTGGTTATTCCTTTCAGGTTAAAAAATGATCTTGCAACCTTCATGAGGCTAATGGATGACATATTGTGGCCATTCACCAACTCATTTGTAGTGGTATACTTGGATGACATCTTGATCTTAAGCCAGAGTTCAGAAGAGCACCTCCATCACATTCGATAGGTTCTACAAACACTGTGGAAACACAAGCCATGTGCCAATTTGGAGAAATGCACTTTTGGCATGACCCAAGTTCAGTATCTAGGATACATTATTGATGAATGGGGGGTGCATGTGGATCCAGCCAAGATCCAAGTCATTCAGGATTGGCCATCTCTAACCACTCTAACAGAGCTCTGCAGCTTTTCGGGTCTTGCCAATTTGTACCGTAGGTTCGTGTTGGGATTTTCTCATATCAATTTGTCCTTGATTCATGTATCCAAGGGAGGAAAGAAAGCAAAATTCTTTTGGTCTAAATCTCAACAGAAGGCATTCATAGAGTTGCAACATTGCCCCTGCTTGGCACCAGTGCTCACATTACCAGACTTGCAACAACCATTTGAGGTCGAGACAGATGCCTTTGACTTTGCTATTGGGGCAGTCCTTACTCAACATGGGAATCCAGTGGCATATCATAGTGAGACACTTTCAGACACAATCCGGAAGTATCGAACCTATGAAAAATAGATGTATTCCATTATGCAGGCCTGGTGACAATGGAAGCATTACATTTTGGGGAAGGAAATGGTCATCCACATAGACCATCGGCCCCTACAGTTCATATAGATGAAAGGGAAGTTGCAAAATGATTGCCATTAGAATTGTTCCACATACCTGCAACAGTTCAATTTGAGTATCAAGTATAAGAAGGGTAGCACCAATAATGTTCCAGATTGCCTCAGTCGACCACCGATCATGGTGTTAACCATCGTGATCAACTCTTATGGACATGAGACTTTTGATTGGCCATTTCTCTACAAAAGCGACCCAGAATTTGGCCACACAAACTAGACACTCTTGGAGGGTCAGCATGTTCCAGATTTTCACCTCCAGGATGCCCTATTATGCCACCTGGGTCACCTTTGTGTTCCTTCAAGCGTGCGTGCCAAGATGATTTGGGAAGTGCACTATAGTCAAGATACTAGGCATTTTGGGGTTGAGAAAATGGTGGCAGTACTGCAGAAGTATTTCTATTGGCTGAATCTTCGAGAGGATGTCAAGAAGTACATCAAATCCTGCATTTCCTATGCCATTTCTAAACCAACCATCAAGAAGCAAGGCCTCTATACTTCATTGCCTACCCCTAGTCAACCTTGGGAATCCATCTCCATGGATTACATGTCAGGCCTTCCTTCTACTAAGCATGGTAACGACTGTGTTTTTGTGGTCATCGATAGATTCTTGAAGATGGCCATTACAGTGGCCTGCAAGAAGAATATCATAGTAGAAGCCACTACTGAACTCTTCTTTGAACAATTTTGGGTGCACTTTGGGATCCCACAATCTATCATCTCATATCAGGATAGCAAGTTCATTAGTGCATTTTGGTCTAGTCTCTGGTCAATGCTGGACACCAAGCTCACTAAGTCCATAGCTTTCCATCCCCAAACTGATGGCCAGACAGAGGTCATCAACGGGATGAACGTACACATTTTGCGCATGTACAACTCAAATAATCCATGCACATGGGATGAGAGCATCTCCTATGTCTAGCACAGCTATAACTGAGCTCTTCATAGCTCGACTAGCCACAACCCCTTTCAGGTGGGCTTGGGATTCTAGCCACTATGTCCCATTGATGTGGCCATGCCATTTGAAACTACTCAAACAAATTTGGCTCATGTCCAATCTGAAACTGATAAGGAAACAAACTTCATTGAGCACATCCCACATATCCACCAATAGGTACACGACATTATAGAGAAATCAAATGCCAAGTACAAGCAGTGACATGATCAACATCGGGTGCCACACAAGTTTCAGGTGGGCGACAAAGTCTGGTTGAATTTGCAAAAGGAATGCCTTACCAGAGCCTATCGGAAACTCAGACCACTCTGATATGGTCCTTACACCATTACCAAGGTTGTGGGAGACAATGCATTTAAGCTAAACATTCCCCTATTCCTTGGTCTGCACCCAGTGTTCAATGTGGACCACCATCAACCATACTTCCCACCATTGCTAGACACATCAGACATTGCAGAACAACCCACACCTACAGAGTTAAATTTAGATTGCATGGGATAGGTCACAACTAATCAGATCATGGACACGTAGAGCAAGAACACCCAACAACAAAGGATCCAACTATATCGAGTTGTCAAAGTAGGTCAACTCCTTCACTAAGGCAAGTGGCTCACCAGGGACCAAGTTCAGCAGAAGTTTCCTCATCTCATGGAGAAACTCAACGCAATGGGGACCATTGCTTCCTAAGGGGGGAGGAATGATCTAGGTGGATATTAGTTTCCACCCGCCTATTCCATTTGCACCTCCACCATTGTTTCTTTCAGTTTTTTAGTTTCCTTATTTGTAGCACAATTTACTATTTTTGGCAGTTTTTCGGGTCCTCAACTTTCGAGCCATTTTGAGGCCCTAAATGACGTCTTTGGGAAAAATGGGAGCAACATGTGTTTTTGGATAGATGTTTCTCACTCAAAAGTTGTATTCTGCGGATAGATCTTTCTAACAATGTATTGTGCGTGTCAAATAGAGATCGTATGCCAAAGTTACAACCCCAGGAAGTTGATGTACCAATTTACCCAAAACGAGGCCCATAGTTTGGCACTTCATCTCCTAGGGTTAGGTTTTTGGATGTTTATGCTTTTCCATTATTTCTCAACAATAAATTGGCCTTTGAGCCTCATTGTAAGATAGTTTAGAGGCATGTAGCCGCCAAATCTCTTCTCAGAGATAAGCTACCATCGCCCAAGCTAGTTTATTTCCATTTCTATTTGTAAGCATATTTTAGTATTTTACATCAATGAAATGAAGTATTATTTCTATTGCATCTCTGTATTTATGGTCATATCTGTAATTTGTTTCATTCTTGTTTAAATCTGGATCAATTACTAAGGAAAGATGCATTTTCTTGGACTCTAAAAGCAACTAAGTCCTTTGAACAAGTTAAAGAGACAATGTTTCGAGCTCCAATCTGAGCTACTCCCCACACTTCACAAAACATTTATTGTTTAATGTGATGCATCGGGAAATGGCATTTTCGTAGTTTTAATGCAAGAAGGAAGACCCATTGCTTTTGAAAGTCGTCCAATAAAGGGAAATAATTTACACAAACTTTTTTATAAGAAGGAAATGTTGTCTAAACTACATTCCCTACAGCAATGGCACCCTTACCCAACGAGAAGACACTTAAAGTAAAAATTGATGACGATAGAATTAAATATTTCCTGGAACAAATATTATCTTCAAAAGAGTAGAAAAAATGGGTCACAAGGATGTTGGGTTATGACTTTGAAATCATCTACAAAAAAGGGGAGAAAAATGTTGTTGTAGATGCACTATTAAGAAAGGATGAGGATGTAGAGGCATTACTCTGTGCCATTTCTATTATCCAACATGATTGGACAATTAAAGTAATGGATGAATGGAAGTGTTAACACCTGGATTGACCCTCAAGCTAAAGGAAGGGAATGTCAGGCTAACCACAAACCACGCTTAGCTAAGTAGCTAGCCCTACTATGCCGAGAGAGGGCTCTCTCCATAAGGATCTCAGCCAAAATGACTGGATCAGGTAGAGAATATTAGGCTAGGTATAGTAGCATGAAGTTTTTCTTTGATTTTGAAAGGGTTTTGCTAGATTAGGAGGAGCTGGACAGTTTAGGTCTAGGGAATTAGGTCAGAATTGCAGGGTTTTCAATGGGGAAAGGTAGGCATAAGGTTTAACATTATAGGGCTTGATGGGGTGAGATGTTTTAGACTGGTGAGAAGCTAAGAAGAGCATGTAAAACATGGGTCCTTCCTAGACTACAGAAAACATGAAATGGTGAATATTTTCCCAAAGCAGAGCACTCATGCAATGAATTATACCTATCAACTTGAAAGAATTCACTTAGAAGTAATGAAATGATTAATGAAGTATATAAATCACATTGACATATGATCACAAAAGAAGAAACTGTACTAGAACTCCATACCACATGGATCCCATAAAAATAGTTGCAATTCTTATTAATCTCGCACTAAACTTCTAAAAAATGGTGTACAATCAAAGTCTAAGCATCCAGCTGAGTCCAACTGTTTACAATGAGAAAGAAGAAGAAGATACAGACATGACTTCAACCTCCTCCCATCCTAAGGGGTCGAATCCCTAAGATGTGGAGCTAATCTAACCAACACTGAACAAGAAACAAGAATATAGGCATCTTAACAACTTGCCTCTAAAAGTGAAAAATTGATTCATTTGAGCTCAAACTAACTTTTAAAGCAATGAATCTACCCTCTAGTACTAATTACCTATCATATTTACAAGCCAAGTCATAATTTACAAAGGAAAAACATGCTCCATGAGAGAGAATCCATAAACACAGTCAAAAACTGGAAAAATAGGCATCCTGTGCAAAACTTCCCTATGCACAACAACACTTGCCCAACGCGTATCGCCACTTGCAGGTCCCTTTTGAAGACCTTCCTGGCATCCAAATGGAGATCATGATAGCTCATTGGAAATATATTCAAGTCTACTTTCCAAAACACCTAGAATTTCTACATTTGAAGCTCATTTGACCCCTCAAAATGTGATACTCCCGAGACTGCTTCTGTGTGTCCAAAAAGTGGCAGAAAGGTCATTTTTAGGGAGTTTTTGACCTTTTGGTGGACCAGTTCTACCCCAAAAACTTTGAAACTCCATAGGGTGAATTTCCTCATCACTTTGAATCCAAAAATTCAAACCATTTCTTCATTTATTTCCCCTAGGAAAAGTGTAGCACCAGTGGCGCTGTGTGTTTAGGCAGTTTTCCTGTGTGTAGAATTTCAAAATTTGCAAATGACAAAAATTGCTCCAAACTTGCCAAAAATTGGTGAGAAGCACCATCATCAAGTGTCTTGATGAGCCAAGGAAGCTTCAGCAAGAAACCTAAGCCTATCCTCCTCCCTTTTGCCTTTCAAAGCTTTCCTTAGCCTAGCTTTCATCTTTTTGACCCTCATGTTGCAAATTTTGTTTCGAATACTGTAATGGTAGGCCATGTGTTTGATCATCTAGTTTTCTCTATTAGCCTTCTACAACAGCTTCTAAAGGTGCAAATTGACTCTCTCAAGCCAAGTTTCTCTATCATCTTCAATCTCCTTCTCAATAGGAGTCAAAGTGACTTGTGCCTCTTTGCCACTTTGTCATTTTACCTTAAGCAGTTCCAGCTCCATGAGGACTTGTTTGTCACTCAACTGCTTGTTTTCTTGTTCCAAATATGTGATGACATATTTGGCCCTCTCCAAATTGTCCATTGAAGCTTGTACTTGGGCTTCCTTTTCTTGTATGATGATGTCTTTTACTGTTTCTTCATCCTGAGCCTCTAAGTCAATTATTTCCACTCCATGGTGAGTATAACATTGCTCCAGATCATCATGCTCTGTCAAGTCAAAGTCTCTTTCCTCCTCATCATCAAAACTCTCCTCCAACATATTTTCCTTCCCTTTGTGCAGCTACTACACCTGTACCTATTGTGCTGATGAAGAAGGAAAAGCCCCTTCCACATCCTGTGGAGCTAGCATTTTCCTATGGGTTGATGAAGAAAGTAAGGTCCCTTCCACATCTGGTCGAGCAAACACTTGCCTATCAGCTGCAAACAATCTCCTTGTGCCCCTCTGATATGTCATTAAGGTCCTGGGTACCTTAGTAATTCTAATCTCTCGGGCCTCCTCATTTGTTTTCACCTGAGCAATGCTAGAAGGTCCCCCTGCTTCTTGAGACACTAGTGGAGGAATTTGAGGACACATGAAGATGTCATGAGCAATAAATGTCTCCCAAGAGATGTTGAGGAGACTAATATGATGAAGCACAATGATCTTGATCAAGGAGTAATGATAGAGGTTGTTCATCTGCTGAGGGTATGGCTTCTTCTGCACAAAATGAGCCATCTTCTCAATATTCGTGAACAAGAAATAAGGAAGGTTTAAGATCCTCATCTTGGTAAAATGCATGAGGAGCCTGATGTGATAGGTGTATAGCCTGGAAAATCTGCCCTCACATGTGAAATATTTCATGATGATTTCATCATGGGGACATACTTGTCTTCAAGAAATCTGAAAGGAAAAAGTCTCTTCACCTGATTTCTATACCGACGTTTGATATAAGGCTCATAATAGTGTTCATCCAGGTCCTTGGCCTTGTACCACTTCTCCCCTACATTTGGAATCCTAGTTGCATCTAAAATGATGGAGGGTGAGACGATGAATGTTACCCCAACAAGAGTCACCTTGTTGTCCTGATGATGAGCTATAAAAAGTCTGGTGAGCTCAGGGTGGTGTTGAACTCTCTCTACTTGTTGACAGAACTCATAGCAGCCAAGATATTTGAAACATGTGACAGCCAACTAAGAGGCCTGCAATTCTCTAAGGTTTGATTGGTCTTCTCTGATAATTTTTCCTCCCTTGTGAGGTTTTCTCTGTTGCCTAACACTATCTACTGAGGTGTCACTTCCTGTGCTTTCCTCCTCCTCATAGTCTCGGTCCTCTCTGTCCATGTTTGCAAGGCCTGAGGTTGTATGAAGGGAATGAGTGAAAGTGTTTTAGGAGTGATGGGATGGGAGATGAACTAATGGGCTAGAAAATGAATGAGGGAGTAGGGATCATAAAAATGAGAGGGAGGGCTTGTTTTGTTTGAGAAATTTCCCTTGGGGAAGAGGGATAAAGGGATGGGGTTGATATGGGATAGGGATAAAGGGATAAAGAGATATAGAGATAAAGGGATAAAGGGATAGGGGAAGAGTTTAGATTTGTAATAACAGGTGATAAGAGGAAGGAATGATAATTGGGGTTTAGGGTTTTAGGCAAAATTAAGCGAAAATTTAGTGTTTCATATTTATCATGGAGAATGATGCTTAAGATGTTGATATGCAAACCAAAACTGCAGCAAGGAGGTCAACTTACTTGCAATGAAGGTAAGAGAGAGAAAATTTGAAGTTTGTTGGAGTTTTGAAGCCTTTCTGGCCCTCCTACTAAATGCGCAATGCCGGTGCACAGACGCGTAGCACCACCCTAGAAGCATAGCACAGTGTAAATTTACACTAGGAAAATTGCCAGATGCACAACACCAGGCCTCAACGCACAGCACAAGCTCTCAACGTGCAGCACCAACCTACCTGCCTAAAACGTGCAGCGCTAGTCTGCCAACATGCAGCACCACTCCTCCATTACTCCAGATGTGCAGCGCCATCCTACAAAAGCGCAGTGCCAATTCTCTTTTGCTTAAAACTCGCTCAACCTTTCCTCTTCTCTTCACTTTTTGACTTCTTGCTTGCCAAATGAGAATAATGAGCTTGAAAATGAAATGTGAGGCCTTATATAGGAGTAAATTTTTATTTTTCACTTGAAAAACCTACTTTCTAATGTTTCCCGTCCTTCTTTAAAACTTTGTTTTTAATGCCTTTCCTTCTTTGTTTCTCTTCAGGTGGATAATGCCCAACTTGAACTAATTTTTGCAGTGTTTCTTTGTCTTGCAGCAACAAGAGATGCTTTGGTGCAGCTGGGATCATTTATTACATAAAGTTACCTAAAATTACATAAGAAATACAAATTAACTCAAAATACTCTTTTTTCACCTTAAAAACATGTTTTTTAAGGTGAAAATTACGTTAGGTTAAAAGATAATGATATAGTGACTATGACCTACAAGTCATCATGCTTGACTTATTTATCATCCTCATACCCTTGCTGACCTTTATTTACATTTTTAAATCATGCTCTTGACCTTGGTGATGAAACCCTAAGACCTTATGAAAACATACCATATGACCTAATGAAAGCATGATTGCAAATTGACCATGAAACCATGACTAAAGACAACCTGAAGAAGGGTCAGTAAGTACACTCTATGAGGGAAAATTTTAGATTTTCTGAAGAGAAGACAACCATCAGTGAATCAGTTTGAGATGACCTAATGAAATGATGTAAAAAATTCAGTATGGGACCCCTAAAATGAAAATGCAAAGAGCAAATTTTGATCCCTGATGGTAGTATGTAGATACTGACACTAACATTGGCCTTATTGGGGATGGCAGCTCCTTGGAGGTGTCAAGAACACCATCATTGGGCAATAAAGTCAAAACAAAAAAGTGAAAAGTGACTCAATACAAACTAAAAACTGACTCACAACCAAACTGACTCTAAACTTGACTATAAACCAAATCAACCAAACTTGACACTAACCATTCAAATTTTATAGCCTTCACTTTAGGCCTTAAGCTCAAATGACTTTGTACTTGAAACCTTGCAAGGAAAAGCAAACAGGTATATACAATGAAGGTGAAGTAACTTTAGGGAACAACATCAAAAGTGGTAGTGCTTTAGGAGCCTACTGTTCACTATCCCTCCTAAACATTCTTGACCATCCATTTCCTTCAACAAAAATGCATTATGTCCTCGATAAGTAGAGATTTTATACAGTCCTTTCCATAAATTGTCAAGCTTACCATGATTTCCTTTTCCTCATTCTGTGTATCCCACTGTAGCACTACATCTTCCAGCTGAAACTTTTCTTCCTTGGTTTTGCGGTCATAAATTTTCTTTATCTTCTCTTGCAACCAGAAAGTGCTTTGGGAAACCTCTTCTCGTGTTTGCTAAAGATGAATCATTTGATTAATTCTACACTAAATATCATCCTCTTTGCTGCCAGCTTCCTGTAACAATCTCATGACCGAGATTGCAAATGTAGGAAATACTGTATTAGTGCCATAAAGCAACTCAAAAGGTGACATACCTATTGATTTCTTGCTACTCACTCTGTCGGCCCACAAGGCATTAATAAGCTTTTGATGCCAATTCTTCTTGTTTGCCTCCAACATTTTCTTGATAATGTTCACCAAGGACTTATTTGATGACTCAGCTAGCCCACTGCCCTACGAGTAGTATGTTGTGGAATGACCCAATGCAATATTGTACTTGTTGCAAAACTCCACCATCTTCTTTGACTTAAATGCTATAGCATTATCTGTTATAATATTTTGAGGGCAACCAAACCGAGATAAGATATTATATTCTAAAAATTGGATAATTACCATGTATGTGGCTTGCCTTATCAGAATGACCTCAATCCACTTGGTGAAGTAATCGGTAGCTATCAAAATCCATATGTGTTGTGTTGATGATGTGGGATGGATTTCCCCTCTGAAATCAAGTCCCCACTACTAGAAAGGTGCACTTACTTCAACTAGCTTCAAAGGAAAAGGAAGCAAATTCCTTTTTCCTTGAAAAACTTGGCATTCATGGCAGCCTATCACTCTATTATTTAAATCTAAAAACAAAGTTGCCAATAATATCCTGCTCTCAACACTTTGTTAGCTGTTGTTTTCCAAAACAAATGACCACCACAATCACCTCTATGAAAATCATTCATTACTTGCTGAGCTTCATCTTCAACCAAACAATTAAGTAGAACTCCTCCTAGATCTTTCCAATAGAGGGTACTATTTAAAATGCAGAATTTTGCAAACTTTAGTTTTAGTGATCTACCTTTACTTCTCGACATTTCAAGAGGTGGTGAAATATGCTAAAGAACATAAATTATATCAGAATACCAAGTTGATTTGAGAAACATTTCTGATGCTTGAATGAGTGAGCCACCATCTTCGTCCTCTGACATTGATGCAATAAGATTTATGTCTAGAGCATGCAGATTTGATTCAGCCATCAATTTTTCCAACCCTTGTCCTTTGATTAGTTTGGTAGGTTTAATCTCAAGATCATACTCCAACATTGCTGCTATCCACTTACCTCTTCTTCCCTCTGAATCAGTTTGCATGAGAACATCCTTGACTGCTGCGTTAGGAACATATGCTATATTATGTGAATGTAGAATGTATACTCTGAAATACTTCAATGCTTTTATAAGAGCCAATGCTTGTTTTTCAATGATATTGTAACACAAGGAAGCATCTCAAATAATCCTACTGAAAAAAGCAATGGGTTGCTCCACCTGATCCCTCTTTTGCATCAATACCGCAGCCATGGTGTGCTCGGATGAAAATGAAAATATAATAAAATCATGAGTATAATCAGGGCTAACTAAGACAAGGGCTATGGTCAAAGCAAACTTTACCAAATTGAATGATTTCATGGCATCCTTGGTCCATTTCACAGTGTTTTCCTTCTTCAACATATTGGTTATTTCACGTAAATGTTCGGCCAAATTTGGTATAAATTTGTGTAAGAAATTCATCTTACCATTGAAAGCCTGAATCTCCTTTTTGTTGCATGGGAAGTCTATATGCTAAGTTGCCTCCACCCTTGAAGGATCAATGCAAATACCATCTTTAGAAATGTTATGACCAAGGAGTTTACCCTCGTCCATGTCAAAAAGACTATTTTTCGGGTTTAGAGAAATCCAGAACTTCCTACATTTCTGAAAGACAATCCTTAAGTGGTGTAAATGTTCATCATCAGAACCAGAAAATACCGTCAAGTCATCAAAATAAACTACCAAGAAAACATCCTTTTCATTAGAAAAAGCTATGTCCATCGCCACTGAAAAGTGGCTCCGGCATTCTTCAATCCAAATGGCATTTTGGCATACTGAAAAGTTCCCCAAGGTGTTGTGAAGGCAGTTTTGTCTTGGTCTTTTTCATGCACCAAGATCTGATTATAGCCTGCGTAACCATCTAGTAGTGACATATGTGATGCTCCAACTACTCTTTGCATAATATGGTCCATCTTAGGAAGAGGGTAATTATCCTTTAAGGATACCTTGTTGAGGTTCTAGAAATCTATGCACAACCTAATCTCTCCAGTCTTCTTTTGTACCAGGACCAAATTTGAAATCCAATTAGAAAATCTAATTGGAACAATGATGCCAGCTTTAAACAATCTATTTAATTCTTTCTCGATGGATGGCAGCAACTTTGGATTGATTCTTCTCAACTTCTGTCTAAAAGGTTTTTGATCCGGCTTTATAGGAATAGTATGCTGAATGATATCCTTGTCATACACTTTCAAATCTGAATAATCGCAAGAAAAAACATCAGAAAATTCAGAAAGTAATCTAAGATACTTAGCCTTTACTTTGGGAGACAATGCTTTTGACAACTTTACAAGCTTGGGATGGTCAGCTATTCCAAGATTTACATCTTTAACTCCTTTGTCCGTAGGAACCAAGGTCGGTTTTCTTGCGACATCATCTTGATCAAAAAGCTCCTCTAAAGGTATGAGACCTCTAGGAATGATATTGTCTTTCAATTATAAAACCTCCATTTGATTTACCTCAATCTCTTGTTCATCGAAATCACAAACATCATCAATAGAAGCATTCTTAAACTTTCCTTCATTCTGCAAAAAGGAATTAATTTCATTATCATCCCAAAGCACTTGCCAATACCTCAAATTATCAGGAACAGTAGGCCTATGTTTGACATGAATTTCAAATTTGTTGCTAGAATTCACTAGAATCTTCAAATTGCTGGCTGTAGTTGTGAGTGAATCTGCAATGATGTTTTGAGTCCGGGGTACTGCTGTCAACGTATATTCTGGAAACATCCTCAAAATATCCAGAACTACATTTCTATAGGCTCTCATTCGCGGATGTTTTGCCTGATATTCTCCTTTTACTTGTTTAATCACTAGCTCTGAATCACCATAAACAGAAATCCTCTTCACATCTAGTTTCTTCAAAATTTTAAGTCTTGTAATCAAAGCCTCATACTCCACTTCATTATTAGAGCAATCAAAATCTAACTTGTAGGAACACACTCTAACATTACTTGGGACTTTGGCAGGCTATAAAGCAGGGCTTCGAATCCAAATTCCAATACCAGCATCGTCTTTACCCACAGTGCCATCGAAGTCCATGCTCCATAAGCCAGCTTCATCTTCTAGATGCTGAAATTCTATTTCTTTCTCAACCTTACCTTTGCTGATTACTTCATTTTTTTGTTCTTCACTGACCTTTTTCTGTTGTGTAGGCCACTCAGAAGAACTTGCTATTTTTTCTTTTTCTTGATTAAGCACTGCTCTAAAATTCCTAGAAATTTCTGGTACATCATCTACTTCTACAAGCTGAATATCTACATAATTCAATTCACTATTAGAGTACAAAACAAAGGACTCTAAATCAATATGTACAACATTTATTGGATGATTCACATGCTTCTCTTTATTAGTGATCATATACTTCATTTTCTTTTCCTGATACAACTTCCTCAATTGACCGAAAACAGGGATGGTAGCATAAGAGAAGTAAAGTTGTAAAGTGCCTTTGTTTTTAGCACCCCATGATCTAGATAAGATCATACCAAACCGAGGCAGTATATCAACAACTACCACATCCATCAAGACATTTTTGGCTGGGATTTGATCTAAAGAAACCACCAAATCTTTGATGAGACCAATGCAACAAACTCTACTACAGTCAAAGGAGTACAAGTCATGATATTTCCGGGTGATATCTAGGCCCAACTTCTCCATAATGGCTTTAGGCATCAAATTGTGGGAAGCTATAGAATCTAACATAGCATTATGGAGAATGTACTCATGCAATCTAAGACTTAGATAAAAGGGAGGGACTTCACTATCTTCAGGCTTACCTTCTATGGCTAGACCAAAAATGAGTATAGGATGATCATCCTCGACATTCACCATGTCTAGCAGAGGATCTATTTGCAATATTCTAGATACATGGTGTTTATAATTGCTATTCTTAACAAGCTCATTCAAAGGAATGGACAATTTTAATTTAGCAATTTCACTTTCTAAATTAAAGGATGAAACTTTTTCTACCTCTTTTACACCAATGTCCTTCTTATCTACTTTCTCTTTTGCTACATTATCTTTTTGTTGATTGTTCTTCTCGTTTACAGTAATACTTGTTGATGGTACCTTCAGATCAGCAAGCTCTTTTCCTTTCTTCTGAGTGTTTGAGGAATCATTCTTGGATTGTACATCCTTTCTTTTCTAAATGGGATTGACCGGTGCATCTCTACTCCTTAAAGAGTACTGTCTCTGTTGTACAGTCAAAGCATTCATATAACCACTCTGATAATCATCAGATTCAGCCTCCAAAACCACATCATTTTCTAAGATGTAATCTCCATCCCTTTGAATGTCTAGAACTTCTACATATTCTTCATCTTCGGTTAGAAATATAGGCATACCATCAGCAGTGAAAAAGTGATTTGTTTCAATTACCAAATCCCCTTCATCCTCCTCTTCCATTCCTTGAACATAATTCTGTTGTAAGGGAGTTTTGATTTGCTGTTGTTGCACTGGTTTCTCTGGTGCCTTTTGTTCTCTCTGCTTGATTCGGAATTGGGGTTGTTAATATCCTCTAAAATTTGGATTTCGGATTGGTGGTTCAGGTCTATCTGTGATGGTTAACCGGTCAACCATCCTCTCCACTATTCAAATCAATGTATCCATCTTTACATTTGAAGTAGATGCTTCTTCTTTTATGGTCACTCTTTTCTCACTTCTCATTCTTTCTCTTTTGGCCAGCAAGTGTGCTTCCACACTCACAGCATTCTCTTTCATGTCTTCTAGTGTAGTAGGATCACGTTCCCGCAAATGATATGCCATATTAGCATCAAAACCATCTAGAAACTTGAGCAAAGCCAATCCCTCCAGTGGTTTAATGTTGGCAAGAATAGCATTGTATACTGCATTAAACCTCACACAATAGTATTGCGCACTCTCGCTGACATTTCTTTTGATGTTCTCATACTCAGACAAAATATGAAGTGGATTCTTCTTCACCTCCCACCGATCCAGGAATTGCCTATGGAGGATTGGTAAAGTGGTGATAGAAGCTCTCGGTAAAGCTCTGAACCATTTTCAAACTTCACCTCCAAAGCTTTGTACAAACAATCTCATCGTTGCATCTTCAATCTCTACTTCATGGAGGTCAAAGAAATCATTCATTTTATCAATATTTTGCTGAGCTATAATGGTTTGAGTGCCTTCAAAAAAAGGTATCTTGGTTTGATAATCAGTGGGCATGGCACCAAGATTCTGAGGTAAAACAAGGGGTGCAAACCGGGAAGCCATAACTCGAGGTGGAGGTGGTGGATTTAAAGCAAGGATTGGGCTACTAGGAGTTGATACAGTAGTTGATGGAGAATAGGAAGTAATAGGTGATTGATGGGGAACGGTATGTTGATAGGGAAGTGAAGGTATAGATGCAGGTGGGGAATGAATTTCAGAGGTTGAAGGGAATAATGATGAACTAAGGGTAGTGGACACTGGTTCAGAAAGATCAGGGATCTTAGCAGTAGTAAGGGATGATTGAGGGAAATTTAGGATATAATCATCAAATGACTAGTTTTCCTTTTGGACTTCAAGGTCTGTAATAAACTCTGGATCTAGAACTATATCATTAAGTGCACTTTCAGACCTGGTTCTAAATAGGGAAAGATCAAACAATAAATCAAATGGGAGATCTTCTAAAAAGAACCACTCATCAGGGAAGGAATCTACTTTGATTGAAAGTGTGTGACTGACTAAATTTTCTTGTCTTTTGAGTCTTCTCAAAATCAAATTAGGCATATCCACTACTGGGGTAGGGTTTGGATTTGGATTGGCTCTAGTGTACTTTCTCGAAGCCAGTGTGCTCAAATTTCAAAGTTTTATATATTGCTTTATAACTTTCTAATTTAGCCTAATAGATTCTAAAACTTGTCATCCATAAGCTTAATAATTCAAATGAAAGATACTACCAGGGTGATTAGTCTTTCATTCCCCAGTATGTCACCACTATGTCAACACCTGGATTGAACCTCAAGTTAAAGGAAGGCAATGCCAGGGTAACCACAAACCATGCTTAGCTAAGTAGCTAGCCCTACTAGGCCGGGAGACGACTCTCTCAGTAAGAATCTCAGCCAAAATGACTGGATCAGGTAAAGTATATTAGGCTAGGTGTAGTAGCATGAAGTTTTGATTAGATTTTGAAAGGGTTTTGCCAGATCAGGAGGAGCTAGAAAGTTTAGGTCTAGGAAACTAGGTCAGAATTGCGTGGTGTTCAATGGGGCAAGGTAGGCATAATTTTTATCACTCTAGGGCTTGATGGGGTGAGATTTTTTAGATTGTTGAGAAGCTAAGAAGAGCATGTAAAACCATTTGTCCTTCCTAGACTGCAGAAAACATGAAATGGTGAATGTTTTCCCAAAGCAAAGCACTGATGCAATGAATTCTACCTATCAACTTGAAAGCATTCACTTAGAAGCAATAAAATCATTAACAAAGTATACAAAACACATTGACATATGATCACAAAAGAAGAAACTGTATTAAAACTCCATACCACATGGATCCCATAAAAATGGCTGCAGTTCTTATTAATCTCCTGCTAAACTGCTACAAAATGGTGTACAATCAAAGTCTGAGCATCCAGCTGAGTCCAACCCTTTACAATGAGAAAGAAGAAGAAGATATAGACATCAATTCAACCTCCTCCCATCCTCAGGGGTCGAATCCCTAATATGAGGAGATAATCTAACCAACACTGAACAAGAAACAAGAATATAGGCATCTTAACAACATGCCTCTAAAAGTGAAAAATTAATTCATTTGAGCTCAAACTGACTTTTAAAGCAATGAATCTACACTCTAGTACTAATTACCTATCATATTTACATGCCAAGTCATCATTTACAAAGGTAAAACATCCTCCATGAGAGAGAATCCATACACAATATAAAAAACTGGAAAAATAGGCATCCTGTGCAAAACTGCCCTACGGGTAGTGCCACTGGCCCAACATGAAATGCCACTTTTAGGTCCCATTTGGAGGCCTTCCCAAAATCCAAATTGTGCTCATAATAGCTCATTGGAAATATCTTCAAGTCTGCTTTCCAAAACAACTAGAATTTCGGCATTTGAAGCTCATTTGAACCCTCAAAACTTGATTCTCCCAAGACTGCTTCTGTGTGTCCAAAAAGTGGCAGAAAGGTCATTTTTAGGGTGTTTTTTGACCTTTTGGTGGACCAGTTCTACCCCAAAAAATTTGAAAATCCATAGGGTGCATGTACGCATTGTTCTGAATCCAAAAATTCAAACCATTTCTTCATTGAGTGCCCCTAGGAAAAGCGCAGTGCTAGTGGAACTGCGCGTTTAGGCAGTTTCCTGTGTGTAGAATTTCAAAATTTGCAAATCACAAAAATTGCTCCAAACTTGCCCAAAATTGGTGAGAAGCACCATCATCAAGTGTCCTGATGAGCCAAGAAATATTTAGCAAGAAACCTAAGCCTATCCTCCTCCTTTTTTCCTTTCAAAGCCCACCTTAGCCTAGCTTTCATCTTTTTGACCCTCATGTTGGAAATTTTGTTTTGGGTCCTGTAATGGTTGGCCATGTGTCTGATCATCTGATTGTCTCTATTTTCTTTCAATAATAGCTTCTCAAGGTGCAAATTAACTCTCTCAAGCCAAGTCTCTCTATCATCTTCAATCTCCTTCTCAATAGGAGTCAAAGTGACCTGTGCCTCTTTGCCACTTTGTTGTTTTACCTTGAGCAGTTCCAGCTCCATGAAGACTTGTTTGTCACTCAACTTCTTGTTTTCTTGTTCCAGATATGTGATGACATATTTGGTCCTCTACAGACTTTCCATCAAATTTTTTACTTGGGCTTCCTTTTCTTGTATGATGATGTCTTCTATTGTTTCTTCCTCCTGAGCCTCTAAGTCAATTATTTCAACTCCATGGTGAGTATAACACTACTCCGACTCATCATGCTCTATCAAAGTATCTTTCCTCCTCATCATTGAAACTCTCCTCTGTCATCTTTTCCTTCCCTTTGTTCAAATGCTACAACTGTACCTGTTGTGTTGATGAAGAAGGCAAAGCCCCTTCCACATCCTATGGAGCTAGCATTTGCCTATGGGTTGATGAAGAAGACAAAGTCCCTTCCACAGCCCGTGGAGAAAACACTTGCCTATCGGTTGCAAACAATCTCCTTGTGCCCCTCTGATATGTCATGAAGGTCCTGGGTACCTCAGTAATTCTAATCTCTTGGGCTTCTTCATCTATTTTCACTTGAGCAATGCTAGAAGGCCCCCCTACTTCTTGAGACACTGGTGGAGGAATTTGACGACCTCTGAAGATGTCATGAGCAATAAATGTCTCCCAAGAGATGTTGAGGAGACTGAGATGATGAAGCACAATGATCTTGATCAGGGAGTAATGATAGAGACTATTCATTTGCTGAGGGTATGGCTTCTTCTACACAAAATGGGCTATCTTGTTTAGAGAATAATTTTAGCAAAATCACATAAAAAAATAATTTGTCGACGCATTTCGAACCAACCAGTGTGGTTCATCGTCAGGACAAGTTGAAGATCCAATTTGAGCGATGCAATAAATAGGGACAGTAGGCATTCCAACAGCTAAATTGATGGGGTAACGGTTAAGGGCTATCTTCTCAATATTCCTGAACAAGAAATAAGGAAGGTTTAACATCCTCACCCTGGTAAAATGCATGAGGAGCCTGATGTGATAGGTGTACAGCATGGAAAATTTTCCCTCACAAGTGAAATATTTCATGATGATTTTCATCATGGGGACATACTTGTCTTCAAGAAATCTGAAAGGAAAAAGTCTCTTCACCTCATTTCTGTACCGAAGTTTGATATAAGGCTCATAATAGTGTTCATCCAGGTCCTGGGCCTTGTACCTCTTCTCCCTACATTCAAAATCGCAGTTGCATCTGAAATGATGGAGGGTGAGACAGTGAATGTTATCCCAGCAAGAGTCACCTTGTTGTCGTGAAGATGAGCTACAAAAATTCTGGTAAGCTCAGGGTGGTGTTGAACTCTCTCTACTTGCTCACAAAACTTATAGCAGCCAAGATATCTGAAACATGTGACAGCCAACTAAGAGGCCTGCAATTCTCTAAGGTTTGATGGCTCTTCTCTGATAATTTTGCCTCCCTTATGTGGTTTTCTCTGTTGCCTAGCTCTATCTACTAAGGTGTCACTATGTTGGGTCCCTATAATACTAGTGATTACCCCATTACTATTGTATTTATACCCCTTATTAATATTTTTGTGCCCCTATTGCCCCCAGATTGTTATTATTGTGCCCCATAGAATCCCTCTATTGTTATTTTTGTGGCTTTATATTATTATTGTTAGGTCGGCTGATTTATATTGTGACTCCCTTAGACTCCTATATATAGAAAGGAGGTTTTGTCATTTTAATCATCCAAGAATTGTTCATTTATGTAATGTAAAGGAGGCTTCCCCCTCGAAGAGGCTGAATTCTAAGGTGTTGATCTATCTTTTCTATCTTTTCTTGAGCTGGTTTCATAACATTTGGTATCAGAGCTTGGGATTCTAGGGTTTCGCTACTCCAAACAGGTCATCGTGGAATTTTCGCTATAACTTTTCGTCTGTGACATTTCAGAAGTTGCAAAAAAAACCCATTTGAGAAGAAATCGTGCTGAACCTTGGATCTGAATTTCAGATCTTTTCACTCGATATTTGCGGAGATATGATCTGAGGACGTTGGTCTTTTTGCAGACTCCTGAATTACATTCCAAACAGGTGACCTGGGGAAAATTGTCATAACTTTCTCTCTGGGGATCGGATTGAAATTTCATAAGAAGGTGAAAAAAGAGGACAGACTGTAGTTTCTTGTATGAAGTTTTCAGATCCAAAGGTCAAAACAGTGACTCGTGGTACGTCGTACAATTTCGCTCTACTGAACTAGTCTATAATCAAGTCACTGTGGGAGATTTCGTATAACTCTTCCTTGGAGAAACCAATTTGGGTCAGACTTGTGGCATTGGAAAGAGGACACAAAGAGCTACTACAGATCACAAATTTAGAACTAGATGATTGGAAAGTACAGAGATACATCAGATGCAATATCAAGCTCCTACAAAGTGAAAAAAGGTGTGTAGATTTTCTTAAATTTTTGCTTAAGCTTGGTTTGAAAA